>CAIGRF010028391.1:38232-58128 GCA_903798235.1 Fraxinus ornus
TGTGTAAGAGAAAGAGTGATATTAAAAATAATAAGGTCATATCCATCAAAGAAAAGTCAATCCAATCAATTTCAAATTGAAAACCAAAGCTTCCAAGGTAAGCTATCTCAACCGGGTCATAAAATTGCAAGCCCAATACTTGTTATTTGAACCACATAAGCCCACAGAAAACAAGCAGAAATCCCTAATCTAAAACAAGATCAATAATCCAATTTCTCTTATTAGGCAAGCGAACACTTTATTTCTCCAATCCATGTATTAGATCTACTCAGGTTTGTTCTTCAGTTTTGCGATGTCTACCATTTTCCATTGTGATTTTTGAAATAGCCTAATTTGGGAATGGAATATTTGTGGCGTAACGTTTGGTGTTTTTCAAAATTTCAGTTACGATATTGGGAGTAATTATAGGAGAAAATATATATAACATTATTATGTATATTACAAAGTATTTCAGAATATTTATTCAAATTTTTATTATGTATAGTAATATTATTTTCAACTAGGATAAAGCTGAATGTATGATTCACAATTTTTTTCACAGAAACTAAATGTACAGCTTTGGTTCACAGCTGTGAAAGACTGTAACTCTAATATAATTCATTTTCAAGGATAAAGGCTGAATGTATAGCTTTAGTTCACAGTTAAGCTGTAACTCCAGCATGATTCTTTTTCCAATATCAATGCACAGCCTTTGAACTTTGAACAGTCCAATAAAATGGACTTGGGAGTCTGGAAATGCAGTTCCCCAATAAAAAAGATTTTTTCTTTATTAATTATTTCATCTGAAAACTTTAAAAATAAAACAATAAAAAAATTCCACGACTAGGCTTGATATCCTCCATGGCCACGATGCAATAGCACGCTTATGATGAGAATATAACTTTTGAATTTCAATTTTTTGCAATGAAAACATATTATTATCAAATATTTGTGTTTTTAATAGGCTGTTGATTATTTGTACTTAGACCAAAATACCCAATAAAGTTTCGATAGTTCTGAGTGTAAATAAAGTACGTGACTTTCTACGCATTGAGCCCAGGGGCGGACGTAGACCAAAAAAGTTAGGGGGGCACAATCGAACTTGCAAAGAAATTGAAAGAAATTTTACACTAGAAAATTTACGTAAAAAAAAAAAAATCATACCCCATGTAATTTTGCATTCAAAAATTTACATGAGATATGACTTTTTCGGATGTAAAATTTCGAGAGTGTTTTATGTCATATTTCATATAAAGTTCCCTAATAAAATGATGAAAATTATATTGAAAAATTTGTATCGCAAAAATAGTAAATGTTAATGAAATAATTGAATTTTTTTGAAAAAATGCGAGTTAGACGTTTTTCTTTAAGACTCACGTTTAACTATTTTCGATATCTATTTGGACTATTCGATATGCCCATAATGTAGTTCTCGAAATAAGTTTTGAGATGACATAAGCAATTTGTAGATTCGATTAGCGTACAATCGTCGGAGAATTTTTAAAATTAGCATGTTATCGAAATTCAAATTTATTGTGATTTTGCCCCTGTTTGGTGGAAATTAAAATCAATTTTTTAATAAATTTTGATAAAAGTTAAAAAAGTTATGAATTCCATGAACTATATTATTAAAATTAATTGTTAACTTTGATTTAGATTAAAATTTATATTTCAATCGATATCAAACACGAATTTAAAAAAAAACAAAAAAAACAAAATTTAGGGGGGCACGTGCCCCCCTAGGACCCCATGTGTCCGCCCCTGATTGAGCCTCATAAATATGCGGTTTCGACTTTGGAGGAGGGTGACATGACTAGCACCTTGGTATCGAGTTGATGAAAATGAAATTAGTACGCCGCATAATTTGCGAAAATTCCTAAATTTGTTTTTTGCAAATTCTAAAGAATCGACCTTTTGTGGGAGTTAGTATTTCATAATCTAGTTGTTTATGCTTTATTTTGCAATGACTTTGAACAAATCTTAATTATTGGATTCCAATCACTTGATGCCATAATTTGGTTTATGGTTGACCTAACATAACCACTCTTTTTGATCATTACCACTTTAAAATGGGGACGGACATTTGAAAAAAGTGTATTTTCACCATTTATTAAAAACCCTTCCTATTTTATTCATCTTCAACATCTATGTCAAAAATCATTTGTGCCTTTTTTATTTAAGAAAAATAAATAAATAATAATGATAATCCAGTGTGAACTAGTGCTAAAGTTAAGTACATTAATTATAACATACTTGAAGCAGTAGATAAAAGCAGTTGTATAAAATAAAATAAAAGAAAAGAAAAAAAAAGGTCTTTTCTTATTTTTTTATTCGGCAAATAAATAAAACACAAACACGATATTTATGTCAAATAGAAGAATTAAAGAATAATTCATATAAATTGTCATTGAACATACAAAAATTAGGATAACAAGGTTGTTACTTTCATGCTATCATTATATAAATTTATTCTGTATATGTAACACAACCGCTAATATTTGCATTGCTTTTGGGCAAAATTACAGATAAGATATTTAACCTTTACGAAATGTGCAAATGGAACCCTAAACTTCAAGTTTTGACAACACTTTCCTCAAATTCTATTAACATAGCAGACCAGGTCTTTGAAAACTACTTTGGCTAAATAAATGTGAAAATGATATGTACATTACGCAACTCTACTAATTATAATTAAACTAAATAGAAAAACAAACCAACAAACAAAAGTCAAGCTAAGTCTTCTCCCATCTTCACCGCCACCCATTATGTGGTCATACCACGAGCCTGTATAATTCCACACGGAAAGATGATAACTTCTCAGAGAAATAATTGACTCACGAGGAAAGGATCGTCGCAATCAAGTAGGAGTTTCATCTCGTTTCTGGTTGGGGGAAGGTAAGGGTTGACCCTTAATGTGGGGCCCAATTGAAATTTGTGACCAAATTTTTATGGCCTCGATTTTAATATTGTTATATTTTTTGTTTGAAAACGAAAATTCGTAATTAAATTAGACTCCCACTGGATCCGAGACATACCTCTTCACTAACCCAAACTTTTTTTTTTTTTTTAATCTACACATTTCAAGGGGTTTATAAGGATTACCCAATTATTTATCACTAATTTCTATCTATTCATAATTTAAACTATTTATAAATATTTCCCAAATATTTCGTACTTTTTTTTTCCTGTTTTATTTTATTTTTGATTCTAAATTATACATATCATGCGTCACTCAATGCCTATTTAATGTGCAATTAGACACATTTTGTTTGTTTGCAAATAACTCTTCTTCTTCATTAATGAAAAGTTGAGGATTGAGGTGTCAATATTTTAAAATTTTAGACGATATTTGCACTTTTACCAAATGTTAGGAACTTACTTTGCAATTTCCCTTACGTTGTACATTATTCAATAATATTTATATATGGCTATGTAATTTATTTTCTTTTTAATTAAAAATTAAATTTTAGTAAATTTTGATAAAATTGATTTTAATTATTAATGAAAATATGATAAAAGTTGTGGATTCAATAAAAAAAAAATTTAAGTTAAAAAAAGAGAGTCAAATGCATGAACGTAGATTATTCAAACTTTCTTAAAATAATCTTTTTTCAAAGACTTGATGTAATTATCCATGGAGTTTCAACGTGCACATATTTTCCTTTTGAAAGGCAACTAAATTAAATTATATTAAGACGAAGAAATCATTTATGGTCAACCAAACGAATATTAATATTTGAATGCTTCAATAATTGCAGCGGAAAATTTACATTTCAATAATGGAACCTTCCTCACTACCACAAGAATATTATTTGCCAATACTGAGATCAAACTCGGGGTGTTCTATTCTAGAACATTTCAATTTCATTATGAAAAATCCATTTTTTCTTACCCCACCTCTCAATATTTTGAAAAATCCCTAAAAGTTGACATAAAAGGGCAAATGTGGTGTGCAGCGACGTCATCTACAATCGAGGGTTGAAACTTAGAGCCCGTTCGGTAGAGATTAAAATCAGATTAAAATAAAAAAATTAGCCGTTATTGTTGACTTTTATTAGACGAGTAGGACCCAATAACGGTTATATTTTCAATTTTAATCTCTACAAAACACACCCTTAAAAGACGGTAACGATAAGAGAAAGGACGAAAGTCTGAATAAATAAGAGACATGACAAGAGTTTCACATGTAATTATTATTATTTGGGTAGTTATATTTGCACTACAATTTTTTATTTTTTTTGTATCACGTTTTAATTGTACAACTAGTTTCAAATATTCGATTATTTTCACATTTATATCTCGAACTTTTGTTTGCCGCATTCTTACATTCGAGCTTCTATTAATTAGCACATATTGTCTATTATGATGGTTTTTGTTTAAAAAAAAAATTGTTTGAGGAGCTTAAAAAAACTTATTTACCTTTGGTATTTTAAATAAGCTAAAAAATAATAAATATAAAAATTTGATAAAATATTTACCCCTCATTTTAAAGCACAGTAATAAAGGGCGTCGTTAGCAAGCACCAGTTCTACATTTTGTCTCTATGGACAGAGGAGAAAAAGTTGTCTACTGCCTTTTAGGCTTAGAAAGTCCCTCAGATGATGGGTCACAAAAAAATAAAATAAAATAAACTACAAGTGAATCTCGGGTCAAATTCTACCGGATCAAACCTATGGGGAGTTCACCAAGTATAGGCTCAAGAAGCAAGCAACAACTAGATATATCAACGAGCCGAACCGAACCGAGTCCGAGCTTTTTTGGGCTCGAGCCGGGCCCGACAAAAAAAAATGATACTCGGCCCTGGCCTTAGCGGGCCGAGGTGAGCCCGGACTGAGCTTGCTTGATTTTTTGCTTTTTTTTTTGTCTTTTTTTTATCAATATATACAAAAATATATATTAGCTGCCTTTGCAGGCAGCTTTGAGTTGCCGCTGCGCAGCAGTTGCAGGCTGCCTGCAAAGACAACCAATTTTAATTTTAATACTTTTTTTAATGGGGCCGGCTCGCCCCGGGCCACGGGCCGACCGGGACTCGAGCCAACGCCCCAAAATGGGCTCGGCCTGAGCTTCGACTCGGTTAGACTGAGCCCGGCTCGGGCTTTTTACGGGCCGAGCTCGAGCCGTGCGAGCCGTCGAGTTTTTTTGCCTTTTAGGCTTAGAAAGTCCCTCAGATGATGGGTCACAAAAAAATAAAATAAAATAAACTAAAAGTGAATCTCGGGTCAAATTCTACCAGATCAAACCCATGGGGAGTTCACCAAGTATAGGCTTAAGAAGCAAGCAACAACTAGCTATGTCAACGAACCGAACTGAGTCCGAGCTTTTTTGGGCTCGAGCCGGGCCCGACAAAAAAAATGAGGCTCGGCCCGGGCCTTAGCGGGCCGAGCCGAGCTCGGACTGAGCTGGCTTGATTTTTTGCTTTTTTTTGTCTTTTTTTTTTCAATATATACAAAAATATATATTAGCTGCTTGCGCAGCAGTTGCAGGCTGCCTGCAAAGGCAACCAATTTTAATTTTAATACTTTTTTTAATGGGGCTGGCTCGTCCGGGCCACGGACCGGCCCGGACTCGAGCCAGACCGGGCTTTTTACTGGCCGAGCCCGAGCCGTGCGAGCCGCCAAGTTTTTTTGTCATCCCTAGCAACAACTGCTTTCTACGAATCCTGGAACGAAATGGAGTAGGAAAGATGGCTTCATTCGCATACCTTCTCCTTGAAAAAACTGTTCTTCTCCAGCAGCCCTCCTTCGAGTATGAAGTAGGTGACCCAATTGTCGATCTCCTTGGAGAACCCTCGGATATTTAGATATATACCATCTTAAGGGGATAAGATGTGCAATTTTAGCCCTTGTTTGACCCCATTTTATAAAAAATTAATTTTTTCAAAACTCATTTTTAATCACACATTCTCCCAAAATCACTTTTCAAAAAATACATTTTTTTTTCTCTCGAAATGGGCCTCAAACAAGGGCTTAGTATAAGATTAATGGTAAGAATGTGACGTAAAAAGTTGTGAACGTAAAAAAAAATTAGTAGCAAAAATCGAAGACCTTTAATACAATTAGAATATGATGTAATAAACAAATATTGTGATGTGAATATAACAGCCTTTATTATTTTTGAGTAATGCTATTTGTACGTTAGTTAGAAGTTAGTTAGTATAAGAAAAATACTTCTTATACATAACTATTTATATAATGTTTTACATAATGATGAAGTGTCGAAATATAAGTGAAAAAGTTATTTGATTGATGATATTTTGATCCAATTAAATTTCGACACTTCATGTGTTGATAAATTATTATGTAGGTTGTTATTACATATATCACAACCATATTAATTTACATCTTCATTATGTAAATCAATCTGTATGTACAAATAGTTTAAGAGGACTAGGGCTCAGGAAGCAAGCAACAACTGCTTGCTGCGAATCCTGGAACGAAATGGAGTAGGAAAGATAGCTTCATTCGCATACCTTCTCCTTGAAAAAACTGCTCTTCTCCAGCAGCCCTCTTTCGAGTATGAAGTAGGTGACCCAGATGTTGATCTCCTTGGAGAACCCTCAGATATTTAGATATATACCATCTTAAGAGGATAAGATGTGCAATTTTAGCCCTTGTTTGACCCCATTTTACAAAAAATTCATTTTTTCAAAACTCATTTTTAATTACATTCTCCCAAAATCACTTTTCAAAAATGCATTTTTTTTTTTCTCTCGAAATGGGCCTCAAACAAGGGCTTAGTATAAGATTAATGGTAAGAATGTGACGGAAAAAGTTGTGAACGTAAAAAAAAATTAGTAGCAAAAATCGAAGACCTTTAAAACAATTAGAATATGATGTAATAAACAAATATTGTGATGTGAATATAACGGCCTTTATTATTTTTGAGTAATGCTATTTGTACATTAGTTAGAAGTTAGTTAGTATAAGAAAAATACCGCTTATACATAACTATTTATATAATGTTTTACATAACGATGAGGTGTCGAAATATAAGTGAAAAAATTATTTGATTGATGATATTTTGATTCAATTAAATTTCGACACTTCATGTGTTGATAAATTATTATATAGGTTGTTATTACATATATCACAGCCATATTAATTTACATCTTCATTATGTAAATCAATCTGTATGTACAAATAGTTTTTTTTTTTTTTTTTTTTACTCTTTCATCCCTTCTAAAATGGAAAATTTGCAGTGTAATGACAAAAATACCCTTACCAAATAAAAATTAACTGCCCGAACGGTTAAACCAATATGAAGAATATAAAGTCCCCAGATATCGACTCCACTTGAATTACGTGTAAAATAATGCGAAGGCGTCTGTGGCAAGAAATCCAAATCCCCGAATTTTATACTGATTTTTTTTTTTTTTTTTTCATCCAACTCCTAATCTCTGCCAATATAAATATAAAGACTGACGCACGTTCGTTAGAAATTCATATACACAACGAACTTCTTCTTCTACCATTTCCCCAATCTCAAGTTTCTTGAATTTTATTTCATTTTCCAAAAAAAAACCCACAGTTCAAAGATCCTTCCTTCTGCATCAAGGTAATTATATATACTTAAATTCCTCTTAATGCTTCTATTAAACCATTATTATCTTGGTTTCTTGATTATAATTTGCATCTGTGTGTGCGTGTGCGTGTGTTTTCATCTGAAACGCAGCTTCTTGAATCCATCAAATGATTGCCTCTGCAGCCGTTTGATCTTTTAAGAAGCGGTACAGATTGATTTCAAATCCTGTATTTTCCCTGAAATTTGTAATAATTGGAAGGTAATTATTTTTCAGATTGTTTCGAAAGTTTTCCGGCCCGGAAACTGTTAAAGATGTTCGGAGAATTAGTTACCAGAGGTTTAGTGTAAGTCATATAGTTAATCTTTGATCTTTGGCAAATTGATTCGTTTTGTTTTTATCTTTTACTTTTGAAACTTTTCTTTTGAATGAGTTATTTTTAAGATTTTGACCGAGTAAATGATTGAATTGAATAGGTTGGTTCTTGGATACGCTTATCCGGCTTTTCAATGTTTCAAATCTCTAGAAAGGAATAGAGTTGATATTCAAGAACTCAGGTTTTGGTGCCAATATTGGTAAGTATTTCTGTTCTTTCGAATTTTCGAGCCCCCTTTTTTTTATCGGGGAGTGCATTTTGAAATAGTAAATTGATGGAAAATATGTTGTTAAAAATAAGAAAAATTTTGGATTTACGTGAAAATAAATGGATGAAACAAGGCTATATTCCTAAATGAAAAATGAAGTTGATAATTGTGGGCCCCACAACTTAGAATTAATAATTTTAAGAAACTTTGAACCAATCAACACTCTTCAAAGACGTTTCTTGAAAGCTAAGGCTTAACATAATATCTTAGGCCAAATATGAAAAGTAAGCACTATACAACATCATGGACAAATCGATTAAATTATAATTAACACAATTTTAATTATTTCATGTGACCTAACATGAAATGATTCACTAATTAATAAATATATTACCTCAGTTATGTTATGCAATGATCCTTAGAGCCTGTTTGACCGCATTATTTTATATTATAATGAAATGAATAGTAATTTTTGGAGATTGTGCTTATGTTTGGTACACGTTAAAATTTTCATTCTCATTCTTTTACTCATTTTTAACCACATATTTTTCAATAAAATAATATTTTTCATCACATCAATAAATTTTTCTTCTTTTTCAACCACACATTCTCCATCAATCTACTATTTCAGAATATATTCTTCCAAAATAATGTGGTTCAAATACACCATGTGTGATTAAAAATGGAGGAAAGACTTTTAGGCTCATATGTCTAATATTATTTTATTGAAAAATGTCTGATTTATAATAAGAGAGAAAATTAAGTTATAATTTAATCGAGTGCCAAACGGGGCAGAATAGATCATTTCTCATGTAGTAACTATACATGTATGAAATAGGCTAATATGACAAGCCTATTAGAAGGGTTGTATTTAATTAATCACTTTAATTATTACTTTACACGAAAATGACTTCTTCCTATAGTTGTTTAGTTCTCTATTTTTTTTTGTGAAAAGAATTGACTTGCGGGGGGTGTCATCGATTAAGATTTTGANTTCTTTAAAACATGGTAAAGTAAGAACGTTTTGTAATTAAACTAACGAGGGTGTCTTCGACTAAGATTTTGATAGAATTTAAAATATTATTAATCCAATGAATTTCGTAGATTTGAATAGATTTCCAATAATTCCATAAAAATCTCATCAAATTCTACATGAAATTTTTATAATATGGAAATTCCTAAAAGGCTGGAGATCAGTTGTACAAGAATTGAGCTCCAGCTTGGTTCATATTGAAATCTATTGTAATCTCTAGTTAAAGTCAACAATTAATTTTAATCATACATTTCATGGGCACACAACTTTTCAATCACTCATTTCATCAGCTTTTATCAAAATCTAATAAAAATCTGATTTTAATTTATACCAAACAGGGCATGTGTAAAAATTGAGTAGACATATTAGAGTTATTAATAAACTTAAAGAGACTCTTATTGAATTTTGTTTGTGATCTTTCAGGATTATTGTTGCAGTGCTGACAATTCTCGAGAGAATTGGTGACACATTTGTTTCATGGTATATACAATGAATTTAAATATATATATTTTTTTTCTTTGGCATTTTTTTGTCATATTTTCTAAATTCTATCTCCTTCCTTGCATAGGGTGCCAATGTACGGTGAGATGAAGCTGGCTCTCTTCATCTACTTATGGTCTCCAAAAACAATGGTACGAATCTCTCCATTTTTCTTTTCTTCTTTCTAAAATGTGCAAAATAAAGTTTTCTTATTTCTATTTTTCTCTGATTATTTGCCTAATCCAGGGAACAGACTTCGTCTACGACACCCTATTGCGACCTTATGTGACGAGGCACGAGACAGGTATTGATCGGAGTTTAATCGAATTCAGGGAAAGAGCATGGAATTTAGCCGTCTACTATTGGCAGAACTGCACTGAATTGGGGTCGGAAAAAATTCTCCAATTTCTTCAATTTGTGGGTTCGCAATCTGCAAGGATGACACGTTCCAATTCTGAGGTACGAGTACAACCCAATTCATCTCGTTGATTGGACTCATCATCGCTCTAAATTTGACAAGAGATTGTACCGTTCAATCCTGTAAAAATACCGCTCTAGATCATGTTCGATGTGCAATGTATATCTTGTCTAATAAATTAGCAATCTTTCACATCAAGTTAGTCCGCATGCATAGCACACAATTTTGCTCAATTCGAGAAGGAATTGAGTCCACAAGTCTTTTGGTCCATTGCTTTAAAACCCATCTTCATTATGATAATACATTTTCATAATCTCTGAACAAAACGTGTATCACATTCACAGCCACAAGCTGTCACTCTTTTTTTTAGTTAGAATGTCACAATCTATTTGATGTTGAAAATTCTAACCAATTCTATCATGAATTTCGTGAAGAACCAGGCCGATCGACGCTCTAGTGATGATTCTCAGTCGAGCACAGCGTTTAGAATATTCAAGAACAAGCGGCAGCCACCGGTTTCTACGCCTAAATCGGAACCTATTCAGGTTCAGCTTAACAATCAAGCACAATCAATCCGAGTTGAGGATATTCTAGTTCCAGATTCGGAAAAATCCAGTGTTGACAAGCATTTTAATTCTCGGATCAAATTTAGACGCTCCAAAGGTAGTAATTAGCAAAATATTGTAAAAACACAAATAAAAAATTGTAGAATATATGAAATTGTAGTAACATTTTAAATTTATTGATTTTCTGTGCTTCATGATTTCTTTCCCCCCCAAATTGAATCGAACCTTCTGTTTGTAATATTCAATTATGCGATTACATCCAAAAAAAAAAGTGAGAAAAATCCACAGAGCACGATTCTTACTGTTGTTATCTGGAGCTCCGACTCTGGGTAGTCCTAAGGATCCAATCAAGGGCCCGGGTAAGGACCCGGACAATTTGGCGATTCACGAAGTCAAAGAAGGCGGCTACACACGGCCAGACACGGTGGAGGAAGCCGTTTCCGGCGGAGTCAGGGGAGGTGGACATGGGCTGGAGATAAGCCCAAGCAGCTTGCTTCACGAGCCGATTACGGATGCAGATATCGGACCCTAAGTGAGCTTGATGAGACACGCTGGGCCTCGGGGAGTTAACTGCAACTGAGGGTAAAAGGTCTTTTAGAGAAGTATAGCAATGGGAGGTCGGCTTGATTGATAACAGCTCGAAATCATCGGAGGGAAATGACGATGACGATGATGATAATAATGAGGTGGAGGCGGAGTTCGTGGTAGTAGTGGTGGAGGAGGAGGAGGAGGAGTTGTGGTGGAGAAGGGTAACATTGGAGGGGGTCACCTCAACTGAGGTCGAGATGGAGTTCCGGCGCCGGATTAGAGGGTGGTTTTCAGCCGCTGGCCGCGGCATTGGTGTAGATCCGATGTCGGTCATGGCGGGTGGACCGCAAGACAGAGATTGAGATTGAGATTTGAGAGAGAGAGTCCTGTTTTGATTTTGCTAATTTATTTTGTCTTTATTTCTTGAAGATGTCATTTAGATGGCGCATAATGATAAGATTGTTGTTTTTATGGAGTAACGCAATTATTGGCGTACGCTGTTGCACTGCTCATCGGTTAAATGAGATTTCAATAATGGAATTGAAATTGCTTATTACAAAATCAACTTAGCCATTAAGCCCCCGTTTGAGCCACGTTATATTTTTCATTCTTATTTTTTTACTTATTTTTAATCATATATTTTTCAATAAAATAATTTTTTACATCCATCAATAATTTTTCCTTCTTTTTTAACCACATATTCCCCATCATATCAACATAAAAAATGCATTATCTCCACAGAAATGCCTACCAAACGGAGGCTAAAATTTAAATTCTCATCGAAGTCAAAGTTAATAATTAATTTTAGTAACGTATTTCACGAGATTCACAACTTTTCAATTACAAATTTAATTAATATTTATCAAAATCTACTAAAAATCTGATTTTAATTTTCACTAAACGGGAGTTCATTATATAGTTTAGGCTTTATATTTAATTATTTAAATATATTAACATTATAATTATTGACCTCAAAATTTGGTAGAAAGGATGAGTCGATAGTTTCGTCCACCTTCCCGTCCACTTATGTGCAGTAACACCATGTTAGAGGAGAAGGCCGTTGTTATAGGAAAGAGTCCAATGATCCTTTTTTCCTCCTATGGTCACGTCTTGCCAAAAAAATAAGTATATGCGCCAGTGCTAAGAGACGAGTAGATATGAATTTGGTCAGGATTGGATTTCACATATCTCACAATGAAAATGAAGAGAAGTTTGGAAGTGGAGGCAGGTAAAGGTCATCTCTCTTGTGTTTCCCTTATCAAGTGTCGTGGTTGTCGTCGGTTAAGACCATGCTTCTTGGTCGGCTCAGTCTGTCTGCTTTTACTTTAGGTTGAGTTGGCTAAGAGGCCTCATAGAATAATGGTTGCTTAGTTAGCTCTCATCAGTCTCATGGGTACATTGGTCTCTTGAAATAATGGTCTAACATTAATCTTTCGAGTCTGAGTCATACATTTATATATTGGTTGAACTTCATGCATTTTTCTACTGATATGGTGAAAATAATAAAATGACAATATGACATGTATTTTGGCAATAATAAAGTAACAATATAGTGTACACTAAAAAAATGAAAGTGTGCGATATCATAGTCAAGTAATAAAATATGAGTAAAGTATCATTCTCACGAGGACTAAGTAATTAATTTAGTTTTAACTAAACATAACAGCAAGATTAGATGAGGAATATAACTTATATTAACAAATTAAATCTACAACTACTCTTATCTAATCTAACAAATTAATCGAAAGTGTTATGGAACTCAAGTAATTGACAAACTCTAGGACTTTGAATCCTCTAACATTCATCAATTGTAATGTCCATTTTATTAGTTGACAGCACCTATTTGGATATGAAGATAAATGTTTCTAATTCGTTTAATAATTTTTTCTCAAAAAGAACGAAATATATCCTCACATGTGAACATAATACATCTAAATGAAGGATACAAACATGTAATAATGCATTAAAACTCTAGGACTTCATAATTATTGTTACTATGGGCCAAATTCATATTCCTTCTCTTGAATGACAATAAAAATACGAAATAATTCAATTGGTGATCAATTAATTGAAAAGTATAATGTCAAAATCCGAAATTCGATCTCAAAATATTAAAGCATAGGGTTCAATGTTATCATGGCATCTACATAATTAGCCAAGTATCATCTTAATTACAAAGAAACAATTGAATTGATACAACATCTCCCAATATGAAAATTTGGAAAGAAGCTTGAATGTCTTTAATGAATCTTTGATCAATCTCATTTCGTTCTTTTTCTTCAACTTAATAAATAGATGTAGGGGTGGGCATGGGTCGGGTCGGGTCGAGTTTGGCCCAAAACCGACCCGACCCGACATACTCATTTTTGGACTCTTTCACGAACCGAATCTACTCGGGTCGGGTCGGGTCCAAAGTTTTTTTTCCTAGTTCCTCAGCTATGCAGTTTCAAAACTTCGGAACTGATGATTTGCTGTCAAGAACCAATAGCCAGAGCCAAGATCTAAGGATCTCTTTTACAGTTATTTCAAGATCCAATTTTGCTCCACCACCATAACCAACAACAGCCTCAGCAGCATCAAAATCCCATTCACCACAATGAACAAACAAATGTTCAATCACAAGAACTAATAGCCAGAGCCAAGATCTAAGGCTCTCTTTGTAGGCATTTCAAGATCCAATTTTGCTCCACCACCATAACCAACAACAGCCTCAGCAGCATCAAAATCCCATTCACCACAATGAACAAACACAAGTTCAATCACAAGCACAAGTCCTTCTAAGTTATTGTGAAGCCGAGAAAAACCATGACTGTCCCCCTACTTCTTACAGCAATATCACAAACATTAGCTACCCATTTCGACTTAGAGGCAACCCAGAAAATTCTTGCGTAATGCTTCCACAGCAGCGTTTATTCTCTCTCGATCTTGCAACAATTCTAGGCATTCTGTAAATTCGACTTGTAAATTTTATGATATCAAAACGACAAAGCATCTTCGAGCAAACATCCTTACCTTTCCAACAAAAGTGACAACAAGAGGTCCTTTTCTTGATTCATGGTAACCTCCTTCGTATCCCAGGAAAGTGTAAAATTAATTAGTAACAACAAATACCAACACCACTGCTGGCATAGTAAACTATTGTCTGAAGATTCTTACCAATGTAAAGATCAGGAAATTCAATACAAATTTCTGAAAAAGGATGAGCTGCTTCCACCTGCATCCCACTATCCTCTATCTAATTTCCAGCAGATTCTTCGTGCAAATCAAAGCTCCTGACTTTTGGTTCTCGAGCTCGCTTAAGTTGACGTCCAAGAGCAGCCATGATAGATAACTCAGGAAGAATTGCCGGAGAGGGAGGCTGGGTTTTGAAGTTGGGAGAATTTGATGGGTTGGAACTTGGAAATAGGGTTTCAGATAACGGGTTGGGTCGGTTTGAAAATATTTTAACCTTGAACCGACCCGACCCAACCCATTTTTAAATCAAAATCGACCTGAACCGACCCGATAAGGTCGGGTCGAGTCGGATCCATGGGTTTCGGGATCTTGTGCCCAGCCCTAAATAGATGCATAAAAGTATATATGAATATGTTTTCTAACCAAACTTCTATAAAATTTGTAAGAAATATGAAGTTGTCGATTGATAGCTTCCTTTACAAGATATATGTAATTTTTACCTTAAAAGACTCTCTTTGAATTAGATGGAGATGTACTCATAGGTCCCAAGATTAGGTCAAAAAGCATACCCTAATTGATTTCCAAATAGAGGTTGAGTCAAAAAATAAAATAAAAATCGGACTACTCAGATATAAACAAGCGATCATATGATGTAAACCATTGCAATTGTAGAGCATAATGTTGAAACTTGTTGGAACAAATTATTTTCTCGTTACGATCGTAAGGTATACTCGCACTTTTCTTTCCCGTCCATTTTGTCTACGGCTTTTTGGCTTAGCTCGAGTCCCTTCATATGTGCAATATTAGGTCCTTCATCTTTAGATCTTCATAATTTGGTTCTCATTATTCACAATTGATCCAATGCAAGTTCAAAAAATTTACAAGTTGGAGGACTGCTTTCAAGTTTCTAATTAGTTGGATTTCCAAATAACTACTTTTTAAAAGTTGGTCGACCAAATTAATAATTTCTAAAAGCTAGAGTGACCATTTAGATTTACAAAAGTTGGAGGATTTATTTACTACTTACGAAAAGTTGGGTGGCTAAATTATTATTTCCTAAAAGGTGGAGGATTGATTTCAAGTTCCTAATTAGTTGGGGACATAATTATTATTTTCTAAAAGTTAGAGGACTGATTTAGGTTTTAATTAGTTGGATGACCAAATTAATATTTTCTATAAATTGAAGGATGAAATTTATTTTCTAAAGGAAGAAGAAATGTTATTTCCTAAAAGTTGTACTGATTTCAAGTTTCTAATTAGTTGCATGCCCAACTATTTTCTAAAAGTTGTTGACCTAATTATTAATTTCTAAAAGCTAGAGGATTGATTTAGAGTTTATAAAAGTTGAAGGACTTATTTAAATATCTACATAGTTAGGTGACCAAAATATTTTTTTCTAAATAATGGATGATTGATTTCGCGTTTAAAATAAGTTGGGTGACCAAATAAATAATTTATCAAAAGTTGGAGGACTGATTTGAAGTTCATACTTTGTTGGGTGATCAAAATATTATGTTATAAAACTTGTAGTATTGATTTTGAGTTTCACATAAGTTGGGTGACCAAATAAATATTTTCTAAAAGTTTGAGGACTGATTTGAAGTTTATACTTAGCCCCTGTTTGGGCCACATTTTTTTTTTCATTCTCATTGTTCTACTCATTTTCAACCACACATTCTTCAATAAAATAATATTTTCTATCACATCAATAACTTTTCTTTATTCTTCAACCACATATTCTTCATCACATCACTTCAAAAAAATGCATTCTCTCATTTTAATGTGCACCAAACACACTCTAAATATGTCATTAGTCAATGTGAGGCATGTTGAAGACGAGATTTATATGAACACAAGTGGCCCATCTCTAACNGATTTACGTGTAGAAAGTTTTATTATGTGAATATGTAGTTGAAAATGAGTATAAGTAATAAATTAAAGTAAATTAAATGCCGCCGAACAGGGGCTTAGTTGGATGACCAAATTATTATTTTCAAAAAGTTAGAGGACTGATATCGAGTTTCACATAAGTTGGTGACCAAAAACGTATTTTCTAAAAGTTAGAGGACTAGTTTCATATTTCTCATTAGTAAGATGACCAAATTTCACCTTTTCAAGAGCTGGGAGACCAAATTATTATTTCTAAAAGTTCGAGTTCTGATTTACTATTTTATAAAAGATGGGTGACCAAATTACCATACTCTAGAAGTTTGTGGACTACATTCGAGTTCCTTCAATTATTCACAAATGTCAAATGCATCCTATATCTATTTAAAAGTGTTAATATCATCCTCCATCTATTAGATATCAACAAAACCATCCTCTTACTATTTGGAAGCGTTAAGCTCATTCTTCAACTACTTTTTATCATAAAAAATCCTCAGACTATGCACAAGTTACATTTGCATCCTCCATTTCTTATCTAGAGTCAAATTAGTCCTCCTGTTGTTAACAAATGTCAAACACATCCTCCATCTACTTGCTAGTGTTAATATCATCCTCAAAATGTGCAATATCATCAAATTCGTCCTCCAACTACAATTTTGCAATAAAATGTCCTCAAGCTATCCCAAGTTACATTCTCATTCTCCAACTCTGTGTCAAATTAATTCTCCTACTACTCACAAATGTCAAACGCCCTTTATGTATTTAATATTGTTAATATAGTCCTCCAACTACATCTTAGCAAAAAAATATCCTCAAGCTATCCACAAGTTACATTTTCATCCTCCAACTCTTATTTAGAGTCAAATTAGTCCTCAAACTATTCATAATGGCAAACACATCCTTCATCTATTTAATATTTTAATATCATTCTCCAACTAAGCAATATCATCAAAATCATCCTCTAGCTATTAAGAAGCAGTTCATAGTCCAACTACATTTTAAAAAAAAAAATATCCTCAATATATTAAATAGTTACAGTTTCATCCTCTAATTCTTATCTAGAGTCAAATTAGTCCTCCAATAATTCACAAATGTCAACGCATCCTTCATTTATTCAATATTTTTAATATTAGCCTCCAACTTTGCTATATCATTAAAATAGTCCTCCAACTACTAGTAAGAGAATTCCAATCCTCCAGCTAAACTCGATTTGTCGCAACAAGTTGTTTCTGCCTTTTCAAGTAGGTTGTAGTGTCAATATCATCCTCAAACTAAAAGTTTCATTTTCTTCCACCAACTCTTCCCCAAAGTCAAATTCATCCTCAAACTAACATAAAACATTAAAATCATCCTCCATCTATTTAGTAGTGTTAATATCATCCTTTATCTATTTCTTAACATCAAAATCATCCTCAAACTATACACAAGTTACATTTTCTTCCTTCAACTCTTCTCTAGAGTCAAATTCATCCTCAAAATATTCTAAAATGTCAAACTCGTCCTTCATCTATTTATTATTTTTAATATCATCCTCTATCTATTGATTAACATCATCCTCCAAATATTGAAAAGCAATAAATTCATTCTCCAACTCAAGTATTCGCCAACATCAAATTCATCCTCCAAGTTTTTGCCAACATCAAAGTCATCCTCCAACTATTAGCTAGCATCAAAATCATCTTCCAACTATTTACAAGCATCAAATTCATCCTTCGTTTATCCACCACAGTTTATAATCATCCCTCAACTATCACTAGCATCATATTCATTCTTATTCACTAGCATCAAAATATCCTCAAACAATTCAATATCGTCAAAATCATCCTCAAACTATTTTTCTAGCGTTAAAATCATCCTCCAACTACTCACTAGCATCAAAATCATCCACTTACTATTCGCTAGCATCAAAACCACCCTCTTACTATTCACTAGCATCAAAATCCTCAATTATTGTATTTGTAATAAATAGAATATATTTTATATAATACTAACATGATTTCAATTCATTATTTTTATTTCAACCACGAGATATAAGACGAATTCAATTATCCTACTTAAAGTTTGCCAAACTTGGCTCTAAACCATTTAGAGATTTCATATAAAAGGTCTCCCAGTCCCCATACCACCTTTTTGTGTATATACATGAGAGTACATCTGTGAACTTGTTAGCAAAAGAGTCATACTTTTTAACTATGCCAAATACACGTACTCTTAAATTTTAGGGGACAAAAATGTGAAACGAGTCTCGTTCAATTTTTAATTTATTAGGTAAAAAAGTTTCTTTTACTTTAATTTCAAATTGAAAATAATTCTAAAATTTCATTATTTCTAAACTACGAGTCTATAAAATGTTATACAAATGAAGACAGTATACTCTTATCCTTGTTAATGTCAATCTATTTTCAATTACATCGTAAATGACGCTTGCAAAATTGGAAAAAATTGATGACATATTTAACATTATGGCTTACTCAGCACACATTTGGAAACTATGAATCAATCTTTTTACATAAATCATGCTATATTTAGTTAGAAACTATAATGATCTAGCTCATAAGTTTTATGAAATTCAAATTTCAAAAAGCTAACCACGCATTCAACAGTCATTAAAAAAATTCAAATATGCATTGGATGATTTGTGAATAAGAAACGACCACATACCTATAGACTCACGCTCAACGTCATCAAATCCTTCCGATTTTGCAAGAGTAGTTTACTCAGTAATAGATAATGTACCAATTTTCAAAATTAAGTGACTAACTGGAACAGTTTTTAAGTTCAGTGACACTATGGGAACTTTAAGAAAAACTCAGCGAACATTTAGGGAATTAACCCTAAAAAGGGTTAGGAAAACTTTGCTTAAGTCTATTTATTTATCATTTTAAACTACTATTTAGTTATCTAAGCTTTATTTTTATTTCATTTACATAGCTCACTCCATCTACGAAGAAAAAATGAATAGAAAAACTAAAACACCGTAGACTGAAAAGTGGATGTGAATTTTTAAAACCAATAATTATAATCTCATTAGTTGGATGACCAAATTACTATTTTCTAAAAGCTGGGTGATTATTTTCTAAAAGTTGGGTGGCCAAATTATTGTTTCCTAAAAGTTGGAGGACTGGTATCTAGTTAATAATTAGTTGGGTGACCAAATTATTATTTTCTATAAGTTAGAGGACTGATTTAGAGTTTCACGTACGTTGGGTGACCTAGTAAAATAGTTTCTAAAAGATGAAGGGGACTTCTTTCAAGTTTTTAATTAGTTGGATGACCACATTGGTTGAGCAATCAAATTAATATTTGTAAAAGAGTGAGGACTAAATAGTATTTTCTAAAAGATGAAGGACTATTTTCAATTTTCTCATTAGTTGGATGACCAAATTACTATTTACTAAAAGTCAGGTGACAATAATATAATTTTCTAAAATTTGGAGGATGATTTACTATTTTCTTAAAGTTGGAGTACTGGTTTACTTCTTTCTAAGACGGCATTATTATTTCCTCAAGGTTGGAGGATTGATTTCGAGTATCATATTAGTTGGTTGGCCAAATTATTAATTTCAAAAAGTCGAAGGATTAATTTCGAGTTTCAAATAAGTTGACTGACCCAAAAAATATTTTCTAGAAGTTGGAAGCCAGTTTTCGAGTTTCTCATTAGTTGGATGACCAAATTACAATTTTCCGAAAGATGGGTCTGATCCTTTATAGAGAAGATATATAATAAA
>CAIGRF010028398.1:12339-30793 GCA_903798235.1 Fraxinus ornus
TCGATTTTAAGTTTGGGGGAGGGAAAAAAAGTTTTAGTTTTTACTTTTCGTATGTTTTTGAGTGTTTGTGTGTGTGTTATTTATTTATTTATTTGCTTTAGTATAGATAAAAAAATATTTAAAAAATTTTTGTTTTAGGCTATGTGCTTGTATGAGTTAGATAATGTAGTCGACAATGATATTTAAATTTGAGATTAAGTGTTGATTAATGATTGTGGATATAATACATGCTAGACTGATTGAGAAGAACCTTACAAAACTTGATATTATATGTGCACTAGAATTAAGTTGGATATTGTGATACTATAAGTTGATTCATATAATTGATAGGTTGATATAGTTGGACATAGATATTTTACCCAGATGATACTAAATTACTTATCCTTAGACAAAATTTAGCATAGTTTGGGGCCGATTTTTTCGTTGTAGGAAGATACGAATGTGGACAGGGATTCCCTGTGTGAAAACTTTTGTGTGGATTGTAATAGATTAACGGGATAAAATTTGACGAAAATCTTAAGTTGGAGGTCGGTTTGCTTAAATATGTGTTTAACAAGGGGCATTGCACTGCTTAAGGCATATTTTTTAAAAAAAAATGTGAAAATTCTCTTCGAAACCTTTTTGACTTGGGTTATTAAGCCTGTAAAGGTGTTTAAAACTTGGTGCCCTAAAGTCATCTGATTTGGGAGTCATCGGCCTAAAGCCTGCTATATGGGTCATTTAGAAAGGTTAAGGGAGATAATAAAAAAAACATTCGAAAATCAGAAAAGAAAAAAAAAACATGTGTATATAAAAAAAAAAAAATTAAATGTCTTGATTAAGCCCCAACACTTGTTTGGAGAAATTTGACTTTTGATGATGAATAATTAGCCTAATTGAGTTTTGAAGGTCGAAGCAATCAAAGAATTGGAGAATCCTTGTTTGTTGATGTGTTGATTTGCAATTAGTAAAGTCCACATGAATTAGAGAGGGTGATTATAGTAATGAAAAATTCAACATTAGATTACACACTGGAAAAGAGTGAAAAAAGAACAAGTTTTTGGGTGTGTGAATCATACGAGAGGTGAAATGATATATTTGACTTGATGCAACTTGTAAATTCATGATTGTCTACTTAATTCTTCACACACTTTAATTTTGTATTGGAAGAGTGGATATTGGTTTGTTATTGTGACTTTGAAACAATTTTTAGATTTAGTACTTTAATTTCAAATACTGAAATAAAAAGCTAGATTGTCTAACCAAAATATTTTTGCGTGCTTGTTTGTTGTTATTTAGGCTATAATTTTGTTTGAAAACAAACAAATATTTAAATTTGGGGGTATTTGATAAGTGTATTCTATACACTTATTCGAGATCCTAAATATCAATATTTGGTAGTTCTTTTGACAAAATATATCCTAAATTGTTGTTTTTATGTTATATAGGCAAAAATATAATCAAGTGAAGATTCAAACCTAATTTTCGGACAAAGAAGAGAAGGCGCAAGTGGAGATTCATCAAGAAACCATTGAAGAGACTCAAGATTTCAAGATTCATCTTTATCTTCTCAATTTATCAAAAATTTGGGTTATATCTTTTCACTTAAATATGATTTCTTGTAATTTGAATATGTTATGCTAATTTTATACATTGTTAGGATGAGATAAACCCTTGTTATAATATTTTTAGTTTTTAATTAATTATTTTGACTTTAATTTAATTTGATTTATGGATGTTTATTATCATTTTATCGTTCTTTTCAATTGCTTGATCATCAATTGAATTGTTAGTGAATTTTATTGTTATCGAGAGATACAATAGGGTTTAATAGCTATGTCAACGAGTCGAGCCGAAAAAAAAGCCATGGCTCGGCTCGAGCTTTTTTGGGCCGAGTTTTTTTTTTGCCCGAGCCGAGCTGAGCAAAGCCCGGCCAAAAAAATAAGGCTCGGCCCGAGCTTTAGACCCAAGATGGCTCGTGTTTTTTGATTTTTTTTTTTTTTAATAATAAAAATCTTAAAAGCTACCTGCAAAGACAGCTTAATTTAAGCTGCCTGCAAAAAGCTTTCCTAAAAGATTTTTTTTTTAATTGGCTGACTCGCTCGGGTCACGGGCCGGCGCGGGCTCGGCTCGGACTTTTTACGGGCCGAGCCCGAGCCGCCCAAGCCGACGAGTTTTTTTGCCACCGCTAGGGTTTAAGCACAATATAATAAATATTGTAAGGTTCAATAGAGGATATAGATATACATCTATGCTTTATATGGTTTCAATATGTGTTCTAGTGTTTATTAATGCATTTATCATATTTGCATCTTTCATCGAGAGATAGAAGAGTTACATAAGGGGAATATATATGATCGTTATCGCGAGAGGCTTTTAATTAAATTAGGAGCATTAACCAACATAAATGATTTTAAATTGGCATTTTAATTGTTACACTAAAAATGGAATAACAAGGGGGATTCGACATCTTAGCAATGCATTTCACATATTTGAAAAATATATTTACATATTTTCATTAGTTTAGTCGATAATTTAGGGATTAGTATAAAAAATCATAAAAGTTGTTGTTGTAATTAATTTTAACTTGCAAATATGTAGTCCTCGTGAGTTTCACATTTTATTCATCACTTTATTACTTGTTCATGATCTTGTTCATTTGTGGGAAATCAAACAATCAATTATGCTAGACTAATTATTTTCATATATTGGATGAAGATGAAACCTGTTATTATTTATTTTTAATTCAAGACAAGTAATTAGTTAATTTCTTGTTTTTCTTTATTAATTCAAGAGAGGTGACTGGTTTTTATATTCTTGTGACTATCATGCTATTTGTGCCGCGTTAATGTCATGTCCAATTATTTTCCTTAATTACAAGTCACTTGCACCACTTACTACTCGTCACCGTCATCCCGACCTATTTGACTTAATTGTCATTACTTATTTGACTTAATTTTCTCTCATTAGAACCTATTTGCTAATTTAAATTTACCTAAACTTGCCACACCGCTTGCGAGCTCAACTTGTCTTGATTCGATCTATGAGCGGCTCGAACTTATTTTGAGAGACTAGTCATGGATTGAGTTGAGCACACATTTTTTTACAAGTCGAGTGGGAGGTCCAATAGTTGACTCGTTTGAGCTTGTGGGCACGAGATCACAAGCCGGTTTATTTGGGCTTGTGTATTGACCTTTTTTATTTTTTCCGCTTTTGACTTGTACTTATTAATTATATAAAAATTGCTTATTAGACCCGTGAATCAAAGGTTTGAGCTTATCCTAAGATTTGGACATGAGACGAGCTCGAATGTCTATAGACTGGGCCAATTCGGCTCGCCCATGGCCAATTCTAGTGCTTGTTAATGCATTTATCATATTTGTATCTTTCATCGAGAGATAGAAGAGTTACATAAGGGGAATAGATATGATCGTTATCGTGAGAGGCTTTCAATTAAATTAGGAGCATTAACCAACATAAATGATTTCAAATTTGCATTTTAATTGTTACACTAAAAATGGAATAACAAGGGGGATTCGACATCTTAGCAATGCATTTCACATATTTGAAAAACATATTTACATATTTTCATTAGTTTAATCGATAATTTAGGGATTAGTATAAAAAAAATCATAAAAGTTGTTGTTGTAATTAATTTTAACTTGCAAATATGTAGTCCTCGTGAGTTAGACATTTTATTCATCACTTTATTACTTGTTCACGATCTCGTTCATTTGTGGAAAATCAAACAATCAAATATGCTAGATTAATTATTTTCATATATTGGATGAAGATGAAACCTGTTATTATTTATTTTTAATTCAAGAGAGGTGAGTGGTTTTTATATTCTTGTGACTATCATGCTATTTGTGCCGCGTTAATGTCATGTCCAATTATTTTCCTTAATTACAAGTCACTTGCACCACTTACTACTCGTCACTGTCATCCCGACCTATTTGACTTAATTGTCATTACTTATTTGACTTAATTTTCTCTCATTAGAACCTATTTGCTAATTTAAATTTACCTAAACTTGTCACACCGCTTGCGAGCTCAACTTGTCTTGATTCGATCTATGAGCGGCTCGAACTTGTTTTGAGAGACTAGTCATGGATTGTGTTGAGCACACATTTTTTTACAAGTCAAGTCGGAGGTACAATAGTCGACTCGTTTGAGCTTGTGGGCACGAGATCACAAGCCGGTTTATTTGGGCTTGTGTATTGGACCTTTTTTTTATTTTTTCCGCTTTTGACTTGTACTTATTAATTATATAAAAATTGCTTATTAGACCCATGAATCAAAGGTTTGAGCTTATCCTAAGATTTGGACATGAGATGAGCTTGAATGTCTACGGACTGAGCCAATTCGGCTCGCCCATGGCCACCACTACACTTATGTTACACAAAAATGAAAGTTAGCACGAATGGTCTCAAAAGTATTTTCTTATTGCATAATTGGTTCAAGCCTTTCAAAAATTGTGCAAATATTCCCAAATCTTTGCATTCTTGGCATAAATGATCAATTTTAATGAATTTGGTACAAAAAGATCCTCAATTTTGCTCGTGAAATGTAATTAGAAAAATACTTGTTGTATATAACTATTTACATAATATTTTATGTAAGGATGAAATGTCAACATATAAGTGAAAAGTTATTTAATTGATGAGATTTTGATCCAATTAAATCATATGTTAATAAACATTATATAAGTTGTTATGTACACATAATACAATCGAATTAATTATAGTAACACGTATTATTAATAACTCGTAAAGTAACCGGGATCATCCGGTCACTATCCCCCACCGACACCCTTATTGGTCACCCTTTCACACATGAAATACTACAGCCATCCTTCAAATTATTACCCTATTAAATTAGGGCAGAAATGGACACCCGACGCCACCCTGGCGCATTAAATACGGGGCGCCCTATGGGTACACTTCTATAAATTACTTCTTGTATATAACTATTTACATAATATTTTATGTAAGGATGAGATGTCAAAATATAAGTAAAAAGTTATTTAATTGATGAGATTTTGATCCAATTAAATCATATGTTTGTAAACATTATATAAGTTGTTATGTACACATAATACAATCGAATTAATTATAGTAACACGTATTATTAATAACTCGTAAAGTAACCGGGATCACCCGATCACTATCCCCCACCGACACCCTTATTGGTCACCCCTTCACACATGAAATACTACAGCCATCCTTCATATTATTACCCTATTAAATTAGGGCAGCAATGGACACCCAACGCCACCCTGGCGCATTAAATAGGGGGCGCTGTATTGGTGCTCATTTTCCATTATACATATTATACACGTGTTCTTGTGTTTGTAGATCACCTATCTTGACAGCATTACCCACATAATATTCCAATAATTAGATGCAACTCGTGAAAATTCGCTGATATCTAGAAAATTTCACTCTCACACTCCAACTCCTTATTGGGTGCGTGGATATGCCACTAGAAGTTGAGCAACAGCAACCTCTGTTGAAGAGTTTTTGACGCATGATGCTATAGAAGAATTATAGGAGAAAGGGAATGGGGAAGAGAAGAAAAGTAAGAGAGGAAATTAATTTATATCATATATCAAAGGTTGTTTTATTACAATGTAAAAAACCCCTTTATATAGGGTTTCAAAGATTCTATTCTAAGAAAGAAATTCTAATAAAAGCTATTAAATCAAACCATAATAATATTACCTATAATATGCATTAAAATTAGAAACTAAATATAGTAATATCCCTTCTAATATTGTAATCAGTTTTACAAAGTGCTGGTGGTTTCTACTAGATTGTATTGTTGGATTTGGCTCTAAAGTGAGTGTGATCATAAGAATGCTATTCCTAGTGGTGACTAACGAATTTCAGGGTCTTTGCTGTTCAAAATTTAGAGATTTCGAATTGCTTTAAGGAACTGGGTTGTGTAAGGATGTTCTCAGGTATATTTTTTCTGTTTCAAGTTTCACCGTTGGAGGTGAGTGAAAGCCCACCCCACACCTCTTTTGCATGCCTGGGATTTCTCTTACTAGTGACCGTTGATAATCAAAAAAAGAAACGGATCTGAGTTCAAATGTATAGTTAGGAAGTGATATTTAGTTCTTTTGTTTGCAGGGTTACAATGGTAAAAAAATGAAGTTTGTCACTTGTTGCAAAACTATGACTTGATTATAGAGAGTATGCCTGTGTTCTTAGAAGTATTCAAAATTTGTGGCATGCAAAAAGTCGGTTGAGAATTAGATATGCACCATCAATTAGGAGATGAGATGCACTTTAATGCATTGTACAATGCTCCAAATCAGTGATGCATCTCAACTAATGGTTCATTTACACAGAAAAATTTGATACATATTTCTTCGTTATATAATTAAAATTATTTTCTAATAATGGTTAGAGCATGGTTGAGATTTGGTTAAGTGGTTTAATCATGATTGTGATTATGGCCACACTGAGACAAGAAACTCTTTGGTTTTATTACTAGATCAATAGTGATATCCGTACTAGTGTCCTATCCATTTCAGACTCAACAAACATGAACCCATGATACGTGAACCTAATCAATATTTTCAACCGGATGCATGAGGCCTAGCTTGTGATCCTCTCTATCCAACTTTTAACATATTGGATTTGTCTTAAGTGTGTTGTCTTGCTCATTTTGACACTATTCATATAAATTTCAAGTCTCGCTATGTATGACGGTGGCAGCTAACTCAACCCTATCTTGTAGTTAAAATTATTCCCAAATTGAAAATAAAAATTTATATAACACCTGTCACGTGTCAACGTGGTGAGTTAGCTAGACCCACAAGGTTACAACCCACCATATCTACGGCTGGAAAGTGGACAATCTAAAATGGGACCTGTTCATTGACAAATTGGGCCTACTAATTTAATAAATTGATATGCATCGGGTGAAGATCTTTTCACAATAAATACTAGGCAAGCTTTGGGCCTACTAATTTAATAAAAAGAAAAATACATAAATCCTACTTTATCTTTATACTATTTCAAAAATAACAAAACATCTTTCACATTTCAAAAATCAGATTTTTAACCTATACATATACATATATAATTAACTCACCCACCTCCACCACCCCGCCTTTCCGACGACCGTTCCGGCGACTACTCCTATTCCGGCAATTGTTCCAACTTCGACGAATATTTCGGCGACAACTCCGTCATGTTTTTTTGTACAGTTGGTCACAGCCTAAGTCACAAGTCACAGTTCAGGTCACAAGTCACAACGCATTGTTATTTTTTTATAATGATTGATAACATGATAAGGCTAACGTTTCACATTTTTGTTAATAGTCACGAGTTATTTTCAAATGGTCACGGCACAGGTCACATAATATATTCACACTGTTTTTCACAATCTCATGTTATTTTCAACAGCACATGTCACAGAATATTTTTGCACATGTCTCCGATTCTTGGTGATAGTCACAAGTTTATTTTAAGGTCACAGAACGGGTCACAAAAATTTTTTGCACATGGCACAGGTCACGACCCAGGTCACAGCATAGGTCATAACACAAAACTCAAGTCACAACATAGGTCACAGCACATAGCTCAGGTCACAGCATATGTCAAAGAGACTAACATGCCCTAACCCTACTCCGCCGCTGCTACCACTTCCGGAAACTCACTACAACCACCATCACTAACTTCGCCAACACAGCCTCACCAATCGGCAGCAAACCAAAAATTGCACAGCACCGCCAACACCATCATCAAATCACCACTATCACCACCATCAACCAGATCTGAACCCGCACCACCGCCACTACCGCCATCACAACCATCACCACCACAAAATCGCCCCCGCCACCGCAAACACCATCAACACCACCGCAACCATTGGCAAAACAACCACAACCATCACCATTTTCAACCCCACTGCTTTACAGACCAACTATCAAAACTAGAAAAAAACAAAAAAAACACAGGCAGCATATCGCCATGGAGAGGAGAGGAGAGACACTGCAAATCAAAAATCGCATCACTGCAAATAAAAAAAAACCCCCTCACTGCTATCGCAACAGTGATTTCAATGCTGGGAAAACAGCGAAATTGCTGCTGGGTTGCTGGGAAACCAGCAGCGAAATTGGGGCGATTTCGCTGCTGAGGCGAGGGGAGAGGGAGAAGGGAGGAGGAGGCGGCGGCGGCGATCGGAGAAAGAGGAGAGGGTGAGAGAAAGTAGTGAGAGAAAATATGATTGAAAATGAATTACGGTTTGAAATATTATATAATTTAATTTTTATTAATATTTAATTAAATATAAAAAAACTTGTATCTATATATTAAATATCTGATTTTTGAATATTAAAATTTAAAATCTAATTTTTGAACTTTGATCTTGAAAAATAGGGATTCATATAATTCCCACTTTAATAAATTATATGCATCAGGTGAAGATCTTTTCACAATAAATACTAGGCAAGCTTTGGGCCTACTAATTTAATCAATTGATACATCTTTTCACAATAAATACTAGGGAAGCTCTAGTCAGGGCCCGACAACTTGTGCAACTTAAAAACTAAGAAATAACTATTAAATTTTAGTTGTGAAATAATTAATTTAAAAAATGATTTCTTAGTTAAATATATTAAGATTACAAATTTATATAATTTGGTCACAAATTAACGAATTAGTTGGTTATAAATTATTTTTCGGTCACAAATAAAAATTTTATAGGTCAAATTATTTCTCGATCGCATATAAAATTTTTTATAAATCACAATTTATTCATGTGTCACAAAATCAAAACTTTTAAAGGTCACAATTTATTTATTAAGTCACGATTTAGATTTTTAGGTCACATATTATTTATTAATTAAAAAATATCCAATTTATTGGTTACAATCTCAAATAATTAATCACATATTATTTATTAGTCACAAGTAAACCAATTTATTGTGCAATCAACCAATGATTGGTCATAAACATTCCCACCCCCACGCCATGCACCATTGTCATGATCTTTGTCGATCACCACCACCACCATCACTGCCGCCGCCAATACCACAACAATCACCATCCAAACACCACCAAAAAATCATATTCAAATCCAAAATCAAAGCCATTCAACAGCTGTGACGATGCAGGGATCGAGACCACAACCTCATACGCTTAACAAAAACTACCCATCACATCGCCAATATTCTTCACTTCGCTGGAAGCCACTCCACAGATCTATCACACCACCTTCATCCGCATCCTTATCAACAATCCCGTAGCACCTTGTCGGAGCGGTGTTGCATCGTTACCTACTGAAAATATAAACCCAATTCACTAGCGAACCATCGCTGCATCGCACCACCTCACCACTACCGCTAGCACCATCGAACCACTATTGCCGCACCATCACTATTTGCTCCGCCTTCACCACCTCTACCAACACCACCACTGCCAAAACTCACCACAACCGTCGCATCACCACTTCACCGACACAACCATAACTAGCACCCAATGCAACCCCAAACAGATTGGAAGAAGAAATTCTACCATTTACAAATCACAATGTTGCGCACCCAAAATTGAGGCACTTATAAATCACATTGTTGCTCACCAAAAATGCCCCCAACGCCAATCGGAGGAAGAGCCTTGCGATCTTAGCTTGGTGTTGTGCACGACAGTCGCCAAGCTATTGCACAGACGCGTCGGCCTTTGCGCAGTGCTTACCTGGTGGCGATGGGCAATGATGGCGACCTCCGGTAGTGTATGTACTAAAGGTATAGAAGAGAAGAGAGGAGAATGATTAGAGTTCGGAAAATGGGGTGGGACAGGGTGTATAGATTAATTTAATTTTATAATATTAATATTAAAAATCGAATTATTAATTGATTTTTAAAATAAATAATTTTATGCCTGGATTTTGAATATGAAATTTAAAAAATATGGTTGGGTAATTGTTCGCATGAAATCCCGCAAGCGTACGAGATCATTGTACAAGTAATAAGATTTGTGAGTTAAGAGTATCGTTCCCACGAGGAATAAGGTCTAATTTGTAGTTCAATAGCTACTATTAAATTCGAAATGTAATGAAATCAAAAGAGATAAAGGTCTAATTTTTAGTTCAATAGTTACTATTAAATTCGAAGTTAATGAAATCAAAAGATATGGTTTGTATATTATTTATACTAATCTTAAACTAATAAAACAAATAAGTTATTTATTTGATATATAAAATTTTGTATTGGAATCACGAATCCCCCCTATTGTCATTTAATTCAATTTTTAATTCGTAATATAGTAAATTCATGCATTCAAGACAATCAATAATCCACTTGTATTCAATATTATTTTTCAAGATATATTAAACATGTGTTTAACACGACCCGATCATATTCCTAGTCTGAATTCATATGAAAAACATGCATTGATTCACAGAATTTATCACACATGATTGCACATGACATGTATATTATTCCTAATACATATTGTCTATGTGTTGATTTTACCACATTTTAGACTTGTTGTGAATATTCCTACACTACAACAAGCAACTTACTATCTAGTTGGTGATCAAGCAATCAAATAGTTCAATGAGAATGCAAAACCAATGAAAAAAATACTAAAATAATTGTCTTAAATTAAAATAAATAAACAATGTGGTTTATCATTCATCCAATACAATGAAAAACTTAGTTTAACATTCTTATAATTAAATTACACAAGAATAATTGGAAAAATATCACCCAAAAATAAGAAAGATGGAAGAAATAGAAAAAAATTCACGTTCTTGACTCAAATCTTCAAACTGGGCTATAAATTTTCAAAATCCTTGTATGATTCACATTGAATTGATGTATAGACTTATTCTTCGCTTCCAAAATATGAAAGTTATGATGAAATTTAGGTTCAAAAGAGGTCTAATGGAGGTCTCCCCACGTTCTGTCGAGTTTGGTATTTAAATGATGCCAAAAAGATTGAATTGAATTGTTACCAAAACAAAAATAAGGAAAATCGATTTTTTTTCCTTTTAGCCTTGAGGCGCGCGCCTAGTACAACCTAGGGCACGCGTCTTGGGGGTTTGGGCAACCTCAGGCAATTATTTTGGTTTGGGCCGCGCACCTCTCTTGCAGGTAAGGGCGTGCGCCTCGCCTAATTTCCAATAGCTGAACAGTTCTCAGTATTTTGTCATAACTTTCTCTACCAATATTCGATTGATGTGATTCAAAATGCATTGAAAAGCTAACTAGGAGGGCTACATTTCTTTTAGAGGTATCAATATTCCAATTCGAAAGCTTGCTATGCCAAAATTGAGTCTCAATATGAGCCTGAAATTTTGGAGCACAACTGTTTCGGCTAGAAGTTAATATGTGATGGTACTTGGACTATATTTCATTCCTTTGACTTCTTTTATCATCAAATTGATGTCTAACACTCTCAAATATTCATCATGATGTTCGATGTAACTTTTGAGTATTTGCATTTCAGTCCTCGAATTTTGTATTTGATACAATTGAGCCATTTTCCATTATCTTTGCATTATTTTCTCAAATTTTTCATCAAATATTGAGTTTTACCTACAAAATGAAATATAACACAAATTAGGTAGTATTTTATCCAAAAAAACAGTAAAATATCATCATTTAGGACCTAGAATAAGTGTAGAAACTACACTTATCAGTCATTTCCACTTCTGGAATATGGATAGGGCTCTGTCCACAGAATTTCTTAGAAATGTACTTTGCGTCTTTGCCTATCAAAATAATTGAGGTTTGGGTTTTTCTTGGTTTGCCTAAAATGTTTATTGGTAGTGTGGTTGTGTTGTGTTGTGAATAAGCAGCTTTTGGCTGGTTTCGGTGAAGCTTAAATTCATGTGGAAAGAGATAGGTGAGTGGTTTTTATATTCTTGTGACTATCATACTATTTGTGCCGCGTTAATGTCATGTCCAATTATTTTCCTCAATTACAAGTCACTTGCACCACTTACTACTCGTCACCGTCATCCGACCTATTTGATTTAATTGACATTACTTATTTGACTTAATTTTCTCTCATTAGAACCTATTTGGCCCCGTTTGGTCTACATTATTATCTCATTAAAATGTAAAATATGACCGTTATTCATCACATCAAGCCTTTAATTTTGAATTTCTATCTCTAGTGTGGGGCCCAATAAATATGACCGTTATTCATCACATCAACATTTAAATTCAAATTTTATATCTATTGTGTGGACCCCAATAACGACTATATTTTTCATTCCCATTCTACAATAATTTGGCTCAAACAAAGCCATAAATTTACCTAAACTTGTCACATAGCTTGCGAGCTCAACTTGTCTTCATTCGATCTATGAGTGGCTCGAACTTGTTTTGAGAGACAAGTCATGGATTGAATTGAGCAACACTTTTTATAGTAACACGTATTATTAATAACTCGTAAAGTAACCGGGATCATCCGGTCACTGTCCCCCACCAACACCCTTATTGGTCACCCCTTCACACATGAAATACTGCAGCAATCCTTCAAATTATTACCCTTTTAAATTGAATTTTGCGTTGTGTACATTCTATGGTTCACATGGAGTTTGACGCTCTGTGAATTTAAATGCAAATTGACGGGAAAGTGTGGTATTTAAAAATTGTCTAATCATATTTCGACACGTGACACAATGTCAAAGTTTATGTCAAAATTGATATACTTGTAGCATGATTCTTTTAAATTAGGGCAGCAATGGACACCCGATGCCACCCTGGCGCATTAAATAGGGGGCGCCCTATGGGTACACTTCTTTAAATTATAGTATAAAGCTTTTTGTACATGCACATTCGCACATATAGAGAGACTTCTCGATTTCTCATTTTCAGTTTCTAGAGAGAGGAACACTGCATGCTAGTGTGTGAGTGAGAGACGGAGGAATTTGGGCATTTGAAGCTTCTGCAATCTATCAAGTTCGATAAGCTTCGGTAAATTCTAAGTACACCTTTAACTGTTTTTCCTTTTTATACTACTTCCTATGCAAATATATGGACTAGATTCTGCTTTACATTCTCGTTTTTATCGATTTCCTGAAGATTATTACTTTTTTAATGCTTAGATCTTGTTGCTTTTTAATTGGATGTTTTGGTATTAATGTCCAGTTCGTCTTGGAATTTTCGCTTCCTTCCAGTGTTTTGGAGTGGATTTATTTTTCCTGAATATTTGGTTATTATTAATGGTAGTTGAATTTTCGATTTTTTTTTTTTTTTTGTATTTCACTTGACAGTTACTTTCCATGTTATGTAATTGTCTCGTGGTGTCCTGGATTTGCGGCTCTTTTTAATTCAAGGGCGTGTTCGGTATCGCTTAAAATCCAATTAAAATTGAAAATATAATCGTTATTGAGTCTCACTCGTCTAATAAAAGTCAACAATAACAGCTAATTTTTTAATTTTAATCCGATGTTAATCTCTACCGAACACGCCCCAAAGTTATTGCTGAATTCTTGCTACTCTGTTCCCTCTCTTTGCGCTCACACATCATAATTGTTTTTGTATATGCATGTAGAATTACCTTATAGAACTTTAGTTTTTTTCTGGATCTAAAAGTTGATGATGTGTCAATAAATTATTGGTGGACAACAACTTAAACAACTAATTTTGGACAACAAATCTCAACTCGTCAAATGAGTTAAATTTATCCAAAATTGGTTGTCTAACCAATGATTCATTGACAGTTAATTTAAATTAATATGTCCAACTTTTCTCCCACTATCACTTGTGCTTAAAAACAAGTGTAAAATGACGTGTCAATAAATTATTGGTGGGACAGCTAACTCATTTGTGAATTTAAATCATTGGAGATGATAAATATTTTTTTCAATTTTTTTCCTCAACACACAACTGTTGACCTAAAATTTCAATCTAAGATTTGTTTGACAAAGTTTTTGATAAAAATTTTAGTAGATTTTGATAATTTATGAAATTTGTTATCCAAAAGTCGATAAAAGTTACGAATGTGTAGGCTTAAAATTGAAGTTTGACTAATTAAAAAATTTATAGAACTTTATAAAAAATCCGCTAAAATATGTGATTACGCAAATTTATGCTCAAGGGATGACAACAGATGGAGCCAAAGGAGAAATCCAAAGTGCTGAAGTCACTCAAACTTGCACAAATTCACAAGAATCAAGCAATAAAATTCCCAAGGATGAGTGGTTGGTGAACTTTAAGGTTGACGAAACAAAAAAGAAACCCCAATTGGAAAGGGTTCCATCACTGCTGCGTTGTCGTGAACCATACAAAAGTTGTATTGATCCTTCCGTAGTTTCGATAGGCCCTTATCATCATGGAGAGTTCGAAGCATTCGAGAAGCTAAAAATTCCAATTGCGCAGAAATTCTGTCGTGTTAATGGAGTATCCATCGAAGCTTTATATGAAGAGGTGGCAAAGGTGGGTAAAAGTGCCCGCGAATACTATGAGGAAGACTTAACTAAATGCTATGACGATGAAGCGTTCAACGGAATGATGTTTCTTGATGCTTGCTTTGTGTTTTATTTTATGTGCATCGGGCAAGAAAAACCTTACTCTATAATACTAAATGAAGCAGATAAACAACTGGAAAGGAGTTACTACCTTGTGTTGAGGGACTTGTTCTTGCTAGAGAATCAAATTCCTTTACCAGTACTAACAGTTTTGATGAAATCTGTGCATGGAATTAGAGGAGAGGATATTATTAAGAATTTCCTCAAGCTGTACACCGTAGTGTCGCCTATGGAAAATTCACGATCTAATACTGTCAAGAAATTTCTTGCTATGATTGGATGCAGCTCTAAAAGTGATCAAGAACAAGAGAGACCGAAATTAGATTTCAATACAAGCCCTCACCTTCTACATCTAATGCGGGAACAGCTCATCCAGCCCGTTATGCATGAATTCGACAATGAGATAACATTTTTCATTGAATCAAAACCAAATCTCCGGGAATCAAATATCCAGGAATCGTATCGTTCAGTAACCGACCTCAAATCAGCAGGAATTTTTTTTAAACCAAGTCAGACTGGAAGTTTTACTGATGTAGAGTTCAAATCTGGCCATATTTTTGGTACTCTTACACTTCCTCCAATCAAGGTTGATCATGTGACAAAACCTTTGCTAGTAAACTTGGTGGCTTATGAAATGTGTCCCCATTGCCCTTCTGATTCCCCTTCTGATTATCGCATTACGTCGTACATTTGTCTAATGGATTCCCTCATTGATCTTGCTGATGATGTTAAAGAGCTCAGGAAGAAGAGAATTCTTATCAACAAATTAGGCAGTGATGAAGTGTTGGCACAACTCTTTAACACGATAGCTAATGATTTGGTACCTGATCCTCGTGCATATGCAGATGCTAGGTCGGGAATTGATATTCATTGCCGGTATAAACGTCATATCTGGATGGCTGAATCGATTCACAAATCTTTTAGTAGTCCTTGGAAGCTCTTGGCTCTTCTAGGTGCACTTTCCATCCTTGGCCTTACTATAGCACAGACAATTTATGCTTCTAAACAGAGCAGCTAAACCTCAGAAGACAAGACTTCGTAAATCAATGTTCTCGAATAAGCTCGTCATTTGCAAAATTTTGTTCTGCTGTTTGTTCCCCTTGTTTCAGTTTGGTTGTGTGTTTTTAATTGTATGACGGTGCAGTAATTGTATGATGTTATGTTTAATTTAGGCTATGTTTGATACACATTCTCATTCTCATTCTTCATTGCAACCACACATTCTCTAACTAAAATAATATTATATACACAAATCTAAAACGTTTCATTACTTTTCAACCACACATTCTTCCATCATTCCAGATTTCATTTTTTTCCCAAAATGGGTGTCAAACACAAGCTTAATAAATTATGGCACACCATCGAAGATATCGATAACCACATAACTGCTGGAAATGTTCAAGTTGTTGATTCACACAAGACCCACATCTTATAATTACAAAAGACTTTACCAAACATTCACGAAATCAAAACATGTATGTGTACATCAATATTGCGTGATATTGAATCCAACTAGAAATGTAATGATCCTCTCGTTTTTTACATAGGCCCATTATCATAATGGAAATCCCAAGTACAAAACACTGGAGAGACTCAAAATCGCATATGCTCAGCTATTTGTTCGTGCCTGTAGTGATCAAGTATCGGTCAAACAGTTATATGAAAAGGTGGCGAAGGTAGCTGACATTGCTTGGGAATGCTACGAAGAAGGCTCGACTGAAATCTATGGCGGTGAATCGTTCATCATAATGACAATTCTTGATGGTTGCTTCGTCCTTCAATTCGTGTGCATCTTAACAAATACAGAAAGTAACAATTCAGATAATACAGAAACAGAACCAGAAGAAGGTGATTCAAACCTTTATTAAACTTGGTGGCTTATGAAATTAGTCCACATGGCCCTTCTGATTTGTGCATTACGTCAAACTTTAGGCTGATGAATTCGCTCATTGATCACTCAGAAGATGTTAAATAGCTCTGGAAGATTGAGCATTGCATGAATAAAAGACAAGTATGGATTGCTGAATGGATGCACAACCATTTTAATAAAAGTGTCAGGAGACGTGGTAGACGTGTGTGCATGGAGTCTAGTCTACTGAAACAAAATAGAATCATAAAAAACCTCTATCTTTCCCGCAGCCCCTTCACCAACCACTCTTGATGCCAGTTGGACCAATTCTCTCTCTTCCATTTCATCTATGATTTTCTCAGGATTAGAATATAAAACTGAGATTTCTAATATTTTCTGCAAATCTGACACTGCAGATCCTTCAAATTGGCATTCCTGTGAGAGAATAATAAATTAGCAGCATGAGTTGTCGTAGTGCATATGAATTTGACAGACAGATTTTACTATTAATGTCCCTTTAAACATTTAGTAGGTTTTTTAACTTCGAATCTGTTACCTAGCTGTAGCCTGTAAGTGAAGATGCAGCAAATAGAAGCAGATTTAAATGTTTTGACAGTGCCCTTTCATGCCTCCATTGCTGCATCTTGTGAGTGTAAGACATTTTGAAGGGTGGAGAGGTAAATTCGGCAGTGAAAGAGCTTCTCTAAGACTAATATTCTAATGGTTCTCAGGACATCCATTTCACTCTTGATTCCTTTGTGGACTTCTTCGACGAGTAGAAAGCTTATAAGCGCATCTTTCTAGTGTTATTTTTGGCTATTGATCAGCTTCAGAGTGTGCTTGGTCCTATAAGGCTATCTTGGCTTTTCTGGTTGCAATTTTTGCTATTGCACCAAGCCTAGTACAGACATATTTAGCTGTTTTCCCATGTAAATCCTTGTAAGACAAGATTTACTAAATCGACCTTGTACAAGTTTCAAGCAGAATGTTCTATGTTGCAAGATTTTTTTCTTTCTAGTATAGAGTCTCTATTTTATGTCCCTTCAAAATCTTTTACAGATTTTGAGTATACACAATTCATTCATTCACGACTTCACGGGCACAGTTGTTCACAGAAGGTAAACTTAAGTGCAGGAACCCAAAGTAAATAAAGGTATGAACATGGCTTCTTGAGTTACCAAAGCATTCTGAAGCAAGAACACTAGTGAATGCAAGTATGAGCTTCACTGTAAATCACCTAAAAGGGATTTATAATTGAGGAAATTTCCTCACTAATCAAGAAGCAAAATTCAATGTACCCATATCAAGTTTTGAAAGAGTCTACAAAAATTGCCATATTCACTGCCACATTATTCTACTTATGAAGGCCATTCCAAACAGATCTTAGAAGTTCATAAGTAACAACTCCACCAAAGATGGATTCTAATAGCCAAATAAATAAAGGTATGTTTGCTATGCAGTGTTAAATAGGACTAAACATTAGAAACAATAAAGATTATAACTACTTTTCTTTTCTTTTACAATGTCTAGTAGAATATTGTATACTTTACCAAACAAGAACTAAGTATCATATGCCACATAAAGACAGCAGGTCGAAGAATGTAGTACAAGATAAAGTTAAAAATTATAGATGTTGATTGAATATTGCTGCATTGAGTGACGATATTAATGATAAAACCGACATCTGTTTTATGCCCGGAAACAAGAAACCTTAGGATTCTATAGAGATAACAGAGACGAGATGAACATTTCAAGTAGAGCAATTCCAGTAGACTTGGCTGGTAGAGAGAGTAAAATTAACTGCTAATCCAAATGATCCCAGTGGAGTTAACTGGTAAAAAAAAATTACACTTGCGTATGGAAATTGACGCAGAACGGAAGTAACAAGATTTACTAGCGTAAATCTTAAAAACAAGAAAACTGGAATTCTCCAAGAACGAAATTTTATTCAAAATCAATGATGACGGAAAAACGTTCAAAAGCCTTTAAATAGGCGTTACAAGAAACCCTAAAAACATAGAAAATGAAATCGTTCCAAAAATAACGAAAATCTAAAATGGGAAATACGAAAATTAATCATTCGGAGGCCTAAACAAAGGAATTTGGCTAAAATCACGAGATCTCGGG
>CAIGRF010028399.1:0-10614 GCA_903798235.1 Fraxinus ornus
TATTATTTTTTTCGATAAAAAATTAAATTTGAAGTTAACTTTAAACGGGGCGGGTAGCGGAGCGGAGACTATATTTCCCATACCCGCCCCATACTCACTTCGGGGTAATGGCCATCGCCCCGTCCCCGTCCCGTTTACCCGACTAGGCGGGTAATTCTTGCCCCATTCAGGGCGGGGCCCCACGGATATCGAGTTGAACAGGTTTTTTGCCATCCCTACCCTCTGGTGATCAAGAGACCATCCTTAATCCAAAACCTCCTAGTAGCTCCCGACTTGGCCTGTTGCACTAGCCTAGCCACCAGTAGGAAAAATGGGTCTTTCCCTTTCTTTTTGTCCATTTCACATCATCCATATCTTTTATCTTTTAAGAAATAAAATCTCATATCGAATAAAAGATGAAAACATAGACTACCTTATAAGGATTTGTGTTACTCATCTTAATAAGGTTGATTTTTTAATATGGAATCATAAGTGTTAATATGGTATCAAAGCAATTCGATATAATTAAGACTAAAAAGGAGCACACGAATATCAATATTTGAATGCTCAAATGAGCTACTATCTTGTAGGGACATGTTAAGGGATAACATTTCACATCAAATAAAAATAAAAAACATAGATTTCCTTATAAGGGTTTGAGTTACTCCTCTTAATAAAATTAACCTTCCAAAATATAACCACAAGTCTTAATATTATCACATTTTCAACTATAAATTTTGTCAACTTTTATTAAAATATAATGAAAATTTAATTTTTAACTAAACCAAATAGGAGCAAAATTACAATTGTTAAACGTTGGTCCCCAACTATCATGTTCACTTATCATGACGACATTAAATTAAAAAAATATTTAACAGTATATAAATTAGCACGTAGAATATTCAGTGCACAGGTTTCCTAGAAGAAGGACTAGGAACCGGTCTTTTTTGGTAAAAACAAGACTTGTTCCGATCCAAAATTGGAAACTCTGATTGACTGATTGCTTTGCTTGTCAAAGATTCATACATCTATGGAATTGAAGAGGAGATCACCAATCCATTGGAAGATCTAACTTATTCAAACAAAGAATCATACATCTATGGATCGAGGTACGCTTCCGCTTTAATTTTGTTGTTCTCATTGATTTCAACATTGATGGTTTTATATATGAGAAAATGATTTGTTTAAGTATATGGATTGAATCTATAATCCCTTATGTATTTTCTATCAAATGCGTGGTGAAAAAATAAAATAAAAAATAAAAAAAGTTTTGGATTTATGTATAATATTATTTTATTGAAGAATGTGTGATTAAAAATAAAGAAGAGAAAAATAAGATTTTCTTAAAATGGAAGACCAAACAAGGACTAAATATATAGTTAAAATGGAAATTTGACTAATTAAATATTCTGTACTGTAAGGGTAGCAATGTTCTTTCATGAATGTGAGTCATTGTCTTTTTGGCTTGGGTCTAGTGCCAAACGAATTCGCCTACGAGATGTTTGTGGGGGCGTGGCCTCATCAGTTTTTGATGTCTCCGTTTTGAAATAAATTGCAGACAAGTTACTCGGTGTTTGACAAGTATTCTCAGCTCGATTCCACTTATAGCTTGTGGTAGTAAGATGATGAGAATAACATAATTTTAATAAAAGTTGAGATGGCAAGGTTGCCCTCTCCGTCCCCCTGTCCCACTGAAAATTTTCGGATAAAGAACGAGAATTAAAATATCTTCAATTACCACTATATCTACATATTTATTTTTATAATATTATTTTACTATTTTTAAGTACAACTTTGAAAAAAAAAATGAAGATTCGAGAGGAGATGAGGACCACATTTCCCTTCCTTATTCCCATCACGATTTCCCAACGGGGCAGTACGCATTTTGCGATCTCAAAAAAGTGTCTTTTAACTAATTCAAGAGGACACTGTAGTTCATATTTGCAATCAAATAAGCAAACGTTTAGCAGAGCATCTTCAGTGCGGGAATCAGACGATCAATGTCTATAATTTCTAATACAATCAGTTTACACAATTTACATAAATTCAAAGAAAGAACTAAACGTCGGCTTCAGCCTGATTATTATTTGACTTCAATGCCATTCTTGGTGGTTCTTACTCTTGCTAGAACTCCTAGGATCAAGAATGTTGTCACTTTATATTCGCTTACAATACCACGTCGATCAAGCCGACTTGTTACTGGGATGCAATGTTTGTGACGTATCTACAAGTTAAACATGACCTTAATGGCATTACCACCCTGAGAACTGATCTCAAAGGCCTCTTCCACCCCCTGTTGTGTAAAACTAAACCTGTGGGTTATCAGAGGCTGGACATCTATTTTCCCAGCCCGGAGAAATTCAATACAGAGTGGCCATGTATTCCGATACCTAAATATCCCTATAACATCAATCTCCCTGACACAACAGGCAATAGTTGTTATTGGATGCATAAAAATATAAAATGGCAACTCTTGTGACATGTTTGGTAAAGTAGAATAATAAGTATTAAGAAATAAAATAAAGTTGAAATGTTGTACATGTACTGTTTAGTACTATCAGTATGGCATACCTTGCGGCTGCTGGAGTAAGAGGGAGGTTCATCTCACTCTGCCCCAATCCGACCAGGCATACTTTACCACCAGCGCGAGTTGCATTCAAAGCCATCGTCAGAGTCTTGTCGAAACCAACACAATCAAAGCTCACATCCGCACCAGCACCAATTGCGTTCTGTATTTTTATCACTTCCTCTCGAACATCCTGTAAATCAAAGAACTCGAAGAAGCTTCATTATTCGACTATCAGTTGCTAAGATTCGAACAGTTAATGATATTTGTTTGCACAGATTTTAAAAACCTGAATGTTTATCGAAACTTGAATGGTCTCATCTGCGCCAAGGTTTTTTGCGAATGATAGACGGCGTTCATCAATGTCAACAATAACTACTTTGGGAGCCCCAAAAGCACGAGCTGCCAGCATAGTTACAAGGCCTATGGGTCCGGCTCCCACAATCAATACTTTGGTTTCAGGAAAGATGCCTGCACGTCTACATGCGTGGACACCAACACTAAGAGGTTCACACATAGCCCCTTCTTCCAAGCTTACATTATCAGGTAACTTGAAACACAGATTTGCAGGATGCACCACCTGTTTTCAGACAGAAAAACAGTTAGCATAGTTCGTAGTTTCTGCCACAATGTGCATGTTGTCTGTTGAAAACGATCTTTAAATAGATAAAAATGTCTTCTCAATGACAACTTAAGCTTCTTGATGATGAGATTCAAGATGGTATCAGAACAAATGTACTGATTTCAAGTCTTGTTGCCATCTTTTTATGAAAGCCTCAGCACGTTTCATGCATAGAATGAAGACGACCTCTAAATACGTAATGCATCCCTCTTAACAGCTTAAGCTTTTATACAAGACAGATCAACATTGTTGTACATAATAGTCAATACACATCATGGTGAAAAGATGATCCAATTAAATTATGTCATTCCAAGTCTTTTCCACATATAATTAAAGCTATCAGTCACTCAACGAGCAATAAGAAGAAAACCAAATCTGATATTTCCGTTATGTAACAAATTAAATCAAAAGCTGTAACGAATGTTTCTGTTACCAGATTGGCTAGAGAACCATTAGTTGGAGGAGAGCCAAAGAACTTCATTTCTGGGCACAGATTGTATCTCCCATTCTTGCAAATACTGCATTTTCTGCAACTTATACCGGGCTCCAAGGCTACACGATCACCCACTACAAGCGACTTCACTTGACTACCAATTTCTTCAATGATACCGGCACACTCATGCCCCATCACCATAGGCTTCTTAACCACGAAATTTGCAACTCTCATATTCTGGTTCCTCGTAAAGATAAACAAAAATCATCCATAACAAAATAATTTACAAAAACCTCCAAATGGGATGTTTGATAAAGTGGATTGGATAGTATTCAACAATATTAGAAAAGAAACTAAAAGCTAAACTCTTGTCTACTTCACTCCCGCTACAATAAAATCTAATAATATACCAAACATGCTCTATATGTGTTTGTTCAAGGATTATCTAGTAGAAGTAGCAGAATCTTTAACAGAATTTTACCTTGAAATGGTGAACATCACTTCCACAAATGCCAACAGCTTTCATCCTGACTTTAACATCATGGGGACCTAAAATCATCAACACATAAAATTACTTCAATTTTTCACAAACAGTTGCGTAATATTTCATTTGATTGTACATGGGTATCATCATCATCAACAAACAAACTCTCCTTCCCAATAAGTTTAGAGTTGGCAAGATGAATACTATTTCGGCAATCCATTACGTTGATTCATCTTTCCCAAGTTCAGATAAAATTGATTTCTCAAGATAAAGGAAAGTTTGAAATACTTTAAATTACTTCTCTCCTAAACCCAATTCAGAACAGGCCACTGAATTTGAAAAAAAAAATCAAGAAACAAGAAGAACCAGTACTTACCAAGAGGAGGCAGAGTGTAGGGTTGTATTTTAAGTGTTCTAACACCAAGAAGCCATACTGCCAGGTTATCTTCTGATTCTTCTCCCATCGTTTCTTCTCTCTTTGTTTTAGTGGTGATCAGAGGGGTGAATCAATATTTCTCCTAATCGATTCCTCTCGTGGGCCATTTTTTTTTTTATTATTATTATTATTATTTTTCCTCTCTCATTTTTTCTGTCGTGGCCATTTCACATATCACATCCACTTCACATATTTTAAGTGTTCTATTATTATTATTATTATTATTCAAGAGTGTTGAAATGTATATGTATTTGAAGTTATGGTATTTGAGATGAACTTACCGTATTAAGGTGAAGTTATGGTATTTGAAGTTACCGGATTGAGATGAAGTCACCGGATTGAGATGAAGTCACCGTATATTCTCATACTTACCGGATTGAATTGCTCACCGGTTTGAGCACTTGTAAAACTAATTTCAAAGTTTTTGGGACCACAAAATTGTTGTAACTGTTTTGATTTCTTTTCACCTGTAATTATTCTCTTTTTAACTTGCTTCCACACTCCAAGAAGTCTGTATATATATATTGTACATTGCTAATTGAAAGATAGAAAATTACTGGTTTATCATCTTCATTCTTCATTCATAATATCTTCGATTTTAACTTGGTATCAGAGCCACAATGGCTAACACCGAATCAAATGATAATTCCCAATCAGCTCAACCCACTACAAGTACTCTAATACCTTCAATGATGGGAGGTAATCAGCAGGCATCACTTGGGATTAATCTCTCTCAAGTTGCTCTGGTGAAGTTGGATAGAAACAACTTTCTTCTCTAGAAAAACATGGTTATGCCAATTATTAGAGGGCACAACCTTGAAGGTTTCATTACCGAAGCAAAAATATGTCCAGCTGAGTTTCTAGCTACTCAAACCACTGGTTCCGCTGGCACTACTGTGGAAATGATTCCTAACACAGATTATATGAAGTGGATGTCTACTGACCAGCTATTGATGGGCTGGTTATACTCCTCAATGACACCAGAAATTGCCATGAGAGTAATGGGGTCATCAAGCTCCTGTGAACTCTGGAATGCAATCCATCAAAGCTCCGGAGTCATGAACAAATCAAGGATAGCCTTCCTTATCAGTAACCTTCAAAGGACCAAGAAAGGTTCCGTGACAGTTGATCAATATCTCAACACCATAAAATAGCTAGCAGACAATCTAGAAATTGATGGAAAAACAGTTCCTCATGTTGATATTGTTACCCAAGTATTGGCTAGCTTAGATGAGGACTACACTCCTATTGTAGTTCAAATTAACAGTAGAGAATCCATCTCTTGGCATGAATTGCAATCAGTGCTTATGACCTATGAAAGTAGAATTGAACATCCGAATGTCGTGAAAAATAGTCTTGCCTCGGTAAACTTGAACCAATCATTAGCCAACTTTGTGCACAGATCAAGTGTAAGTAGAGGTGGAAGGTTCAGTTACAATGGAAGAAGCTATAACACCAGAGGTGGTAGAAACAAAGGAAAAGGAGTAGGACCAACTAGCAGCAAGGTACCTTGTCAAATCTGTGGAATGAGCAACCATCTAGTTGATAAATGTTTCAATCGCTATGATGATAGATACATGGGTTCTAAACCTGAGATGAACTATCTCAATAACTTATCAGGACTAGCAGCCCTTATTGCCTCACCTAACACTGTTGTAGACCCTGCTAGGTTTGCAGACTCTGGAGCAAGTCATCGAAGCAAGTTATCATGTAACTGGTGAGAAAGGAAATTTGTTAGAGTCACGTGAGTTTGGTGGTAAGGAGAGTCTCACTATTGGAAATGGTAATAAGCTTCATATTTCCCACATTGGCACAAATCACTTGAGCACACTAAATAACAAGTCACTGGCTCTCAAAAATGTTCTGTTTGTACCTGAAATCTAGAAAAACTTGATAAGTGTCTTACAATTAACTGCTGATAATGATGTATTCATGGAATTTCACTTTGGTTTTTATGCTGTTAAGGACTTAAATGTCGAAGAAGGTGCAGCTGGAAGGGAAGCTTAAGGATGGACTATATCAGTTTCAATCCCCAAGTCAAGATGAAAAGTCCTACTGTCAAGAGTCATTTATCCAAAATAAACTAAACTCCTCTATTTTTGCTGCTAAGTCTAGAGTGTCTGAGGCAATCACAAAAAATGAGTCTCAATTAAAANATCAAGTTCTGTAATGTCACAAGTTCTTAACTCATGTAATGAAAAGTTCAGTTCTAATGAAATCAATCATTTCCGTGATGCCCGTCAGCTTGGGAAATCTCATTACTTGCCCTTCAAACTTTCAAACTCTAGAGCCTCAGCTCCATTTGAACTCATACAGATAGATGTGTGGGTGTCTGTACCTATTCAATCTACTTCAGGTTTTTGGTATTACATAATCTTCATTGATGATCACACCAGATATACCTGGATCTATCCTATGAAAAGCAAATTTGAAGCCTTGACTCAATTCACTTAGTTTAAAAATTTAGTTGAAAACGAGTTTGAAAGAAAAATAAAGGCACTTCAGTCTGATTGGGGAGGTAAGTTTAGAGCCTTCACTAACTTAGCTCTCCAATCTGGTAATGAAATGAAAATCTCATGCCCTTATACCTCAGCTCAAAATGGTAGTGCTGAAAGAAAACATAGGCATATCACTGAGACTGGCCTAACTCTTCTAGCTCATTCTGGCTTACCTCTACACCATTTGTAGGAAGCCTTTCACGCAGCCACATACCTTATTAATAGACTACCTACACCAATTCTTAATAAAAGATCACCCTATGAAACTCTACATCACCAACAAGTTGACTACAAGTTCCTTAAAGCCTTTGGATGTGCCTGCTTTCCTTGCCTTGGACCCTATCAAGATCATAAGTTCAACTTTCATTCCACAAAGTGTATCATTCTTGGTATCACTAACTCACATAAAGGTCACAAATGTCTTAAGACAACAGGTAAGATCTATATCTCAAGACATGTTGTTTTCAATGAAAACGAGTTTCCCTTCAAATCTGGTTTTCTTGATAGAAAGAGTGACTTGCAAACCAAAGACACCATTATTCAGTATCTACCTTTCTATACTTTCCAAATCCTTGATCCAATAATTTCAGCTGATATAGTTCTTCCTTATGTCTATCCAACAGACATGCCTTTTAGACCTCAACAGCTTGAAATGTTTGAGAATGAGTTTCAAGGAGTAAATGAAAATGAAATGCAAGAAGATAATGGAAGTGGAATGATAAGAGAAGGTTATACTCAAATTGAAACTCAAGAAGGAATTGTAGGCGCTGATGAAGAGCAAACTGCTGAAGTAAATAGTGAGCAAAATTAGAATGCGGCAGAGTTGAACAGGGAGAACATTGAACATCCTATGGTTACTAGAAGTAAAGCAGGTATTTTTCAAACCAAAATTCTAATCAACTTACTGCCAAGAACACAGAACAAGGCACGGTGATTTTGAACCTAATGATGTGCATGAAGCTTTAGCAAGTAAGGACTAGAGAAATGCAATGACAGATGAATATAAAGCACTCTTAAATAATAAAACCTGGAAGCTTGTACCACCACTGCTTAGTAACAAAGTCATAGAAAATAAGTAGGTGTTTAGAGTCAAACAAGACATTGAAGGAAAGGTGATAAAGTATAAAGCAAGATTGGTTGCAAAGGGTTTCTTTCAGAGTTCAGGCATTGACTATCATGAAACATTCAGCCCTGTAATTAAAGTTGATACCTTGAGCATTATCCTCACACTTGCAGTATCAAGAGATTGGAGCATCAGGCAGGTAGATATCAATAATCCTTTTTTTGAATGGCAAGCTGAATGAAGAGGTATACATGAGCAAACCTGAAGGTTTTGTAAATGAAGCTAATCCTAATTTTGTGTGCAAACTTGAAAAGGCTCTCTATGGATTGAAGCAAGGACCTAGGGCATGGTATGACAAGCTCAAGAAAGCACTTCTAGAATGGGAGTTCATAAAGTCTAAGGCAGACCGTTCCTTGTTCTTCCACAAGAATCAAACGCAAGTAATTTTTGTTCTAGTATATGTTGATGATATAGTGATAACCGGTAATGATCACAAAATGTTGTAAAGTTTCATTGACAATCTGAACAAGCAGTTTGTACTAAAAGATTTGGGTGAGATGCATCAATTTCTAGGTATTGAAGTGAGAAGGGATGAGTCAGGAATGTATTTCACCCAAGACTAAGTACATAAATGACTTGTTAAAAATGTTCAATCTTGAGCATCTCAAGCCTTGTGCAACTCCAATGTCTATTGGCAAAGTCATATCTAAAGATGAAGGAGAGAAAATAACTTACCCATCTCTGTATAGAAGTGCAATAGGGGGCTTACAATACTTGGCTCATAAAAGGCATGACATAGCATTCTCTGTGAACAAACTTAGCCAATTTCTATAAAATCCTTCAGACATACACTGGAAAGCTTCAAAAGAGTTTTTAGATACTTGAGAGGAACAATTGAACAAGGATTATGGATCCAAAGAAGTGAAAGAATAAGCATAACAGGTTTTGCTAATGCTGATTGTGCTTCTTGCCCTGATGATAGGAGATCCACGGCTGGTTATTACATTTACTTGGGAGATACCTTGGTTGCTTGGTCCTTTAAGAAGCAACAAGTTGTGGTAAGGTCTAGCACCGAATCTGAATATAGAGCTTTAGCTCAAGCTGCTGCAGAAATAAGTTGGATTGAATCTCTACTTAAGAAAATCAATTTGTGTCCTACTTCATTACCAACTTTGTGGTGTGACAACCTCAGTGCTAGTGCATTGGCTTCTAATCCTATCTATCATGCTTGATCCAAACACATTGAGTTGGATGTTCATTTTGTCCGGGACAAGGTTATTAAAGGGAAGCTAATGATTCAATATATCCCCTCATCAGACCAAATAGCTGATCTATTGACTAAGCCACTAACTTAAACTAGGCTTTTGACTCTCAAAGACAAGCTTGGAGTAAAGGACTAAACTCCAGCTTGAAAGGGGGTGTTGAAATGTATACGTAATTGAAGTTACCATATTTGAGATGAACTTACCGTATTAAGGTGAAGTTACCGGATTAAGATGAAGTCGTCATATTTAGATGAAGTTACCAGATTGAGATGAAGTCACCGTATATTCTCATACTTACCCGATTGAATTGTTCACCGGTTTGAGCACTTGTAAAACTAATTTCAGAGGTTTTGGGAGCACAAAATTGTTGTAACTATTTTGATTTCTCTTCACGTGTAATTATTCTCTTTTTAGCTTGCTCCCCACTCCAAGAAGTCTGTATATATATATTGTACATTGCTAATTGAAAGATAGATAGAAAATTATTGGTTCATCATCTTCATTCTTCATTCATATTATCTTCAAATTTAACTAAGAGCATCAATATTATGTTGCCAAGAACAGCTAATTCTTTGAAGAAACAGAGTCAATCATGCTATTGATCTCTGCACTTTTACACCCAACGCCAATCGAAGGCAGTATAGTGTTCGAAATTCTAAAATGTTGAAAATGTGTTTTAAAAAAAAACAATAATAATAATTGTGAGAGATATTCAATATGTTAGTTTCTCTTATCTAAATGTTTTCTAGTAGATATTTTGTGCAAGTAGGTCTTTGTATTAGATTAATCCTAGCCATTCATTCTAGTTGACCTTGCATATAAACCAAGGAAAAGCTCGTTGAAAAGCACATATATATACCTTTGTTATTCTCAAGTTGTAAAGCTTTATAACTTTCCTCAAACTATTATTGATTATAAACATCGTCATAGCTAGAACATCCAAAAAGAGGTAAGGATCACTGTATAATTGAACTACAACACTGTTATTCCATCACATATTCACATTATAACTTCTATTATGATAAACAATAAAAAATGAGGGAGAAAGGAGATACAACTTTGTAAATAAATATAAGGAAAAATTGTAGCCATGGTATCAAACCTTTCATTTAGTTGCAGACTTTATCCAAACCTTTGTTTTGTGCCAACGAAGGTCCCAACGTTTCAAAAATATGCACAGGATGTCCAAATGGACGATTTTCGTCCAGTTGACCATTAGTTGACCAAGAATAGTAGATTTTGACCAATTTTGACAAAATTAGGAAGGG
>CAIGRF010028404.1:10435-29795 GCA_903798235.1 Fraxinus ornus
TTCCTTCCCTTTTGTTGCTCCATGTAAATTTTGGTCCAACATAACCCATGTCCCCTAATTCACAATCTTCAATCACCTTACTGAAACTGTCCATTTGGGAAAAAGGTCTCATTGTGCCTCCAAACTTCTCATCAGGGCAGAGAATTTCATTAAAATCCCCCATGATCAACCAGGGTGATGGACTCGTCGGTTTCATTTTCCTCATTATCTCCCAGTTTTCCTTTCTTCTGTTTGTAATTGGGTTGCCATAGAAACCCGATATGACCAACGGCAAATTGACATCATCAAGCTTGATTTGCATAGAAATATGGTTTGGATATATCAATCAGGACTTTGATCCTTAAGAATTCACCCATACAAATTCCACTGTCGTCCATGTCGACGCTTAGGACCTTTCCTAGACTCGAGCCTATGTCATTTCCGATTTTTTAGTTCATTCCAGCAAATGGCAAATCGTGGTATTGCACCCAAAAAGCTTCTTCATTAAATAGAATCTCTTTTATAGAGCCCATTTTCTCACAATCTTGTAAACATAGTAATTGTTTATCGAAGGACCATGGTCTGCCATTCATGATTCTCTTTTTATCGTCTAACCTTTTTAATTCAATCAAAAATTTGTTTCGCCCCACATCCTTGATGACCGCTTTTCCTTCCACTTGCCACATCTTCAGCAAAGTGTTCTTAAGAGCTCCATTGTTCACCTCGCGATCCGATATCACGCTGAAGGTTATGCATTACTTACTTTTCTCAACTGATAATAGGATCTCTTCCTCACCAACGTCCACCTCTTGTTTTTCCTCCTCCATTAACTTCAGCCTATCATACATGTTCAGAAAATCCTTCTCCACTCCGACCACCTCTACGGATTAGAAATCCAAGAGGAGAGAACACTAGGTCTTCGGGAAGCCTAGAGAGAAAACCTTACCTTTGGGAGAGAAAGGAAGGACTCCTATGGGTACAATTCTATATTCATTGATTCAAATTAATTAAATTCCATGTTCATGAACCAATTTGACTGTTCTCGCCCAATTCAATTATTTATTTGCGTGCATGTTTAATAATTAATATATATTGAAAAACGAAAAGTAATGTACTATTGAAATAATTAAATTGTAATAGGGGTAAAATCGTCCAGAAAATGATTCTCACTTGATGTAAGTGTAAGATTTTTTATTGTGAGAATGTGTGGAATAAGATTGAGAAAAAAAAAAAAAAATTGAAATAATGGTAGACCAACTGGGACCTAAAGTGCACGGTCTCCCAGGCAGTTTCACACGCTATATTATTTTCACACGTATTTGTACATTTAGCCCTTGTCTGTTGCAATAAAAATCAAATTTCTATTAAATTTTAATAAAAATCGAAGAAATATGTAGTTAAAATGTTGTAAATTCATAAGATGTGATTAAAATTAATTATCAATTTAGATTTAAATTTAAATTTTAATTTTAATCCCTATGAAATAGGGGCTTAATTTTCTTTTATCAGTAAATATTATCTTCAGTTTGGAGTTGTTTAATTAGTTATCCAATACTAAATTAATGTAGACTATCACGTGTCCTATTTTTTCATAACTCATTTTTAATTATATGTTTTTCTATAAAATAATATTATACATAAATAAATAAAAAATTCTTATTTTTTTACTACACGTTTTTCAACAAAATATTATTTAAAAATACATTTTTTTAATCCAAAAATGGGGTCAAACAAGGCGCAGTACAGTTATTAAAAAAATTGTGGCACTAATATATTTGGTCTTTGTCCACTGTTAACTGAGGAACAGAACAACAAAAAGTCAAGAAACTAACCATAATTTGCTGATCCCATCTTGTCTTTTAATCGAAATCAAGAAAATCCAAGATAAGAAAATGCTGGCAGTGTTTGACAAGACCGTGGCCAAAAGCCCCGAGGCTCTGCAGAGCCCACATATTGCAGAATCGACGTTTGCACTCAAAGATGGATCCTTGGCTAGCCATTTCTCGTCCCTGCACGCTGGCTCTGTCATTATTAATCTTGGTTCATCTGGGTTCGTGTCATACTCTTCTGATAAGAAAAACCCTCTTCTTCCAAGGTAGTTATGCATATTATATATTTTGTTTGTCCTTCTTGATCTGATCTGGATATTATCTGTTATTTTTGTTTTTTGATGATTATAGTTTATCTGGATATTATCTGTTTGTATGAATTTTCTTGATTGGAGATTGGGAGTTTTCTGGATGTTGATAATGATGGGGAATCATGGATGATGGATCTTGCTATTGCTTTTTAATTTTTTGAACAAAATTGGGAAAGTGTTGGTGGGTTCTTTGGTGGTAATCATCTTTTTGATTTTTGTTCTTTTTTTCTTTTCATTTCTAATTCTGAAAAAAAAAAAAATAATAATAATCATTGTTTGGTGTGCTTGCTTCTTTTAATTACGTTTTTTTGGGACCAATTAATAGTCATTGTGGGAAATGCATATTCAAGATTGGCCAATTTCTTGATTGATGAGTGTTTTATCCTGTTTATAGACTCTTCTCAGTGCCTGATCAACTTTATCCTTTAGTTTGTGTTTACATGGGTACCAGCCTAGATGGAATGATCTGTCATTGAAGAGTTGCAACCAATTTGAAAATTTCCAATCGTCCCTTCACATAATTTGGGTCGAAATTATAGAGCTTTTAAGCGATTGTTACGAGGAGGTTTTGTAGAGACAATGTTAAATGTTCATCATGCCATTTTTTTATACTTGTACTATATAATCAAAACATATTGATAGTGTTCGTGGGAAAGTGAAACACATGTTGAAGATTGTTCAATTTCTTGATTGATGAGTGGTTTATCTTGTTTATGGACACTTTTTGCAGTATCTGATCGTTTGTGTCTTTATGGGTACTGGTCTGGATCGAATGATCTGTACTTGAAAAAATCTACAAATTTGAAGATTTTCGATTGTCCCTTGAAGTAAATTCTGTCGATATATTATAGTCTGTGAATGACAGTACTGAGGAGAAGAGAAGGTCTCGAAGAGATATTGTTGAAATGTTCAAGCCATAAATTTTGAACTTTTACTAGTGTATTATCAAAAAAATATAATACCTATATTTCACTTGCTACAGAAGTTGAATGACAATTCATTCCAGTCACGACCTATAATCCGACTTGCAATGACCTGAATAATTGGCACGTAGATTGAAGTAAGTAAAACATGTGATGTCAGAACACATAATGCCCGTGTTTGGCCCTCATTTTCTAAAATTCAATTTCCTCGAACTCATTTTCAACAACATATTTATCAATTTTTCAGTCACACATTTCATCAGCTTTTATCAAAATTAAAAATATGATTTTTAGCCAAACTAAAACAGGGTCAATATGTATGTTCAAATGGGTGATTGATTTATCATAGGCACTAGACATAACAGCCCACATCGGTTATAATTATGAGTACAACGACTTCAATATGGAATCAATAGCTAAATAGCCCCAATGGTACAACTTCACATGCTCTTGTATCATTTCATTGCATTGTTACTTGTAGTTCAGAATGTTACTGGTTTGCTATTCGATAGTTTACAATTGGATTGGTCTAATCGTTTTATTGTCTTTTTAAGACTGTTCGCTGTTGTGGACGACATATTCTGCGTGTTCGAAGGCCACATTGAGAATGTTACGCATCTTAAGCAGCAGTATGGATTAAACAAGACAGCAAATGAGGTGATCATTGTTATTGAGGCTTACAGGACTTTAAGGGACAGAGGTCCTTATCCCGCTGATCATGTTGTAAGAGATATTCAAGGGAAGTTTGCGTTCATTCTCTATGACAGCTCATCAAAAGCTACATTTGTTGCAGCTGTGAGTAATTCTTAATCCTTTCGGCATGTAAAATTTTATTCCATTTAGCACCTTATACAGGTTGTATCTTGCTCACCCTATATACTTCAATATTTCTAATACAGGATGCTGATGGGAGTGTACCATTTTTCTGGGGAACTGATTCCGAAGGTCATCTCGTGCTCTCTGATGATGGAGAAGTTGTGAAGCAAGGCTGCGGAAAATCTTTTGCTCCGTTCCCCAAAGGTACTTTTTTTTTTGGGCATGAATTTTAAATAATTGATAGTTGTTTTGATGTGTATTTTAAATGGTCTAGCATTATTTTTGGTTGCTGACATACCATTTGTTGTTTGAAATTGAAAGATGAAAATTGTATGAGAAATAACTAAGCATGGCATTGGTATTATTGATGCAACGAAACTTTGAAGCCACTTCACATTTTGGGAGGTGCTTCCTTGTTTTATTTCCACGTGATTGCCAAAATCACTTGGAAATCTCCTTTATTTGAATGTCTTGAGACTGTTGAGGATAGTCCAATAGGACATTGGATTCTCACCCAAATTTTCTTTTATGTGACTTCTGACATTCATCTAAGTGCATGTTTGGCAAAGCTGGAATTATAATTTGAGCTGGTAAACATACTTTTTATCTACACATTTTGTAGGATCTTCAACTATTACTCACTTATTATCTACACGTTTCGTAGAACCCACTACTTATTATCACTTCAAAGAACCCCCACGCATGCTCTAATAAATTGAATGAAAAATGGAATGCTTAATGTTGTTCTTCCTTTCTATGATCGAAAGTTCCATTTTCTTTCTCATTCCTGTCAGGATGCTTCTTCACTTCTTCTGGAGGTCTACGGAGTTATGAACATCCCATTAATGAGTTGAAGGCAGTCCCGAGAGTGGACAGTTCGGGCGAAGTGTGCGGTGCAACCTTTAAGGTGGACTCAGAGTCGAAAAAAGGAAAAACTGGCATGCCTAGAGTCGGAAGTGATGCAAACTGGTCTCAACATATATGATATATCTATGAATATTGTTTCTTACCGTTGTATTTCAACATCCCACTCCCCTACGTGTAGTTAGGCCATTTTAGGCCGGGAAACACGAAATAACAGACGTTAGTTTTATGTAATAACATATGGGGTGGCCTCTGTTAGATGTATAAACTCTTTGTTGTATGCTTTGTTCTTTCAATTTGATCAAGACACTGATTTGGTTTTGACATCTTGTTCTTTAAATTGGAGAATGCTGCTAGCTTCCTTAGTTTATATCCATACCACCTTGTTTCGGTTCTTTGGTCTCGATGTCTCCCACTTGATCGGAGATAAAAGGATTGCATCTCTCTTCCAGTGAGGCTTACTTAAAGTTTCATTGACGGATGAGATATCTTTGTCAACAATGCTGTCTCTGAAGAGTTAAAAAGTGAAGACTGCATAAGAAAAAGAGTGTATTTACGAAAATAAGCTTTAATTTGTATTTTATAAGTTAAATATCCCATTTTCATTTTTCCAAAGATGCTACCTTGGAAATTATGCAGTCATGTTAGGCTTTATGAGGTCAGACCAACTCACTGTCTATGTAGTGTTTTTAGATCGGTTGTCCATTTGAGCTTAAAAATAGGCACATGAGCTCACTTTGAATGTGTAGGTGTTCACAAGTTGTAAAGGTTGTTAAATGAGGTGAGTTGAGTCGCTCAATCAAAGTGCGGCTTGGATCGCTCCACGAGCTTGCCATTTGATGGGGTTGAGTTGAACTACTCGTCAATTTTTTATAATTGAAATTGCTTATTTCTCTCAATTTGACGAGCTAACTCCTGAGCCATTGGTCAGTCGGCTTATACACGAGCCAATGAGCTCACTCGTGAGTTAACTTGCTTAGCTCGCGAATTAACTCATATGAGCCAATGATCAGCTCACGAGGAAAATTCAATGTTCGGATTATTAGTGGGACGAGCCGAACCGGTGAGCTGCCCGCCACTTAGCACCCCAACAAGTTGTATTGCTTTATTGCAAGGTTAATTAATTGGACTAGTTAATAACAATGTTTTTTAATTTCTTTCCTTTGTTTTTGGCTCAATGTTTCCCTTTAAAGAAGGAAATTGAAAATTGTTGGATTTACTAAAATTATTGTATATCCTCTGCTTTTAAAGCCTAGTCTTTTCCAGAAGAACCGGGCTATAGAAACAGGGTCAATGACCCATTGAAAACAGGGGGCGCCACTTGGCGCCCCCCTATTAGAAGGGGGGCTGTCGGTGTTTTTCCTTTCCAGAAATAGCCTGGCTGGATCATTGCTAATGCTACTGATCTATCCAATTAGCCTCGTATAAGCCCGTAACATGGCTAGCTGCTAAATGGATCAGCTAGCAACAGTTGCTTCATTTTATAAATTTTGCCACCAACCCCAAATGCTTTACCATAATTAATCCTCCCGACATAAAGGAAAAGGCCGCCACCTTCTCTCTCTCTCTCTCTTAAATGGTGACAGGGTGCCATCATTTGTTTTGCAATTACTATAAATCAATTTATAAAAATATATATGGTCCTATTCTTGCTACCCTTCCTTTGGCTAGCTCCTGATAAGTATGTGTTTAAGGGTCCCCCACCCATTAAACCCTAAAAGTTAAAGATCTGCAATTGCATGGGTGGTGGCTTCACAATATTCAATTCTATAAATTTTCTATTGTTTTCAATAATTTTATGGATTATATAATATTAAAGCTTTTCTTCACCGTCTATATTTATTCCCTTCTTCTCTTTGGACCTCTATTTATTACAATATTCCCTTCTCTTTTCTAGAGGATCTTCGATAGAAGTGTAAAATTGAATGTAAACCAAGATCTCCAAAATCACTTTTGCATTCTAATTTACATCTGTCGAAAAATGTAATTTGCTTTTCCTTTGCATCTCTCCATTGGAGAGGTTTTTGGCCACTTTGGAGATTTAAATTAGATCTATTTTACATCACGATTGGAGATGCCTCTAAAAAACATTAGGCTTTGTTTGATTGCAACGAATTCCATGAAAAACGTCACATTCGAGAAAAACGAATTCTACTTTAACCGTTTGATTGCAACGTGAAAATGAAAATCGAATTCCAAGTTACAACCACTTTAAGCTGCATTTTCTTTGTTTTTGTGGAAAACGAATTCCTATGGATTTGGTGGATTTTTATTTTCTAACAAATATGGAATTAGAATTCCTTTCCACCTTTGCCAATTGAACGGACCCAAATAAGTTGTGTTGAACCCTAGTTAAGTTCTATGATTCTGTTCCTATGCCCTTTCATGGAGTTTATCAGATCATTCATTTAAAGGTTGCAAACATGACATCACACACTTATGATATATTTCATTACATAAAATGGATAGTAGTGGACAATATTAAAGAAACTTAAAATCTATATATTGTACTTTCAAGTCCTATGCCTGAGTTTAAATCTATTTTTCTATATCCTCATAATGTTACCCTTCTAGATATTTGTTTGATTGTGTGTATAGTTGGGTGGATATGGAGGATAAAAGATTCAAGTGTTATAACTAATGCATATTGATTGATATGAAAAATAAAGGAGCAGCCGCTTGAAAATTTGACAGTGATCATGAGCAGCTTATAAAGTCATCATCTTCCCTGATGCTGCTTGGAATTCATGAACTCATTATCATATTGTATTCTTATGAACAGGAATGGATCCACGACCAGATTACAGGTCGGGATAATACGTAAAAAAAAATAAAATTACACAAGAATTTTTTTAGCTGGCTAGGAATTATCATCGTAATTGTGTTGCAAAAGATTTAATCATTGGATACATAAAAATATAGAATAAAAAGAATGACAAAAAATAATTAACTAATTCGTTTCAAGACAACAATAATAATTATAATTAACTGACTCCAAAATTCATTGCTAATCAACTTTCCAGATAATGAAAATTTCAAATAGGTTGCGGCATTATATTCACAAAGCATGAAGATTCTTATAAGTGCAGCCTGCAGGAATACACACAATTGGTAACTTCATGTTAATGTGTAACATGACAAAAAAAAAAAAAACTTGGATTTAGACAGAGAGATGTGACATACAGTTGAAAGTTAACATGATGGGATTACTGTAAAATTTTAGTTTGAAAGAGTAAAAATTTTTGTTTCGGAGTTGTTTACTCTAACCTTATAAATTTTATGTTACTGAATGAATCAAAATTTCTTCTGACAAATTATTTTTCCCCTTACAAAAAATCCGACTGTTAAAATCTTTTGGTATTCATCATGCATAGACACACGAGCATTTCATCCTCAAAATCCACCTAGTTGCTTTAAATATTTTGGAAGATTCATTTAGCCAATTTCAAATATATTGAAAAGAAGTTTAGTTTGTGGTTGTTATATATCCACCTAAGTACACACAAACATCTAATTGAATGGAAAACTATGAGCCCACGGACGAGTGATTGTAATTAAACCAAGGGTCTCATGTCAGGATGAGACACTTGTACCTTTTAAACGCGAGAAATGCTTCATTAAGACAATCTTATATGTACATATTATAGAACCAACTATTTAGATCATGAGGCATTGGACCCTGAATTATTCAAATAATCATGACACATCGAGATCCGATGTCGATTTTGTTTCTCTCTCTTACCAATTCAGGCACACAGGTCACGATTTGCATGTTTCGAGGTCCGAAATGTCATGATTTAAATGGCTGATCAACTACGTCTACATATAGGATTGTCATATTGAAGTATATTATCTTTAATGCATGATCAGATCAAGTCAAGATGCCTTCTTAGTTACATGATCAGATCAAGATGAATAGGAATTTTATTGCTGTTCAATCAGAAACACCAATAACACTTCATCAAATATTCCCCAAGAACAAAAGGTTAACCTTAGGGAAGAAAATTTCTATATAATTACAGCCCAAAATGCAGAGCTTAAAGACTTCTTCAACTCCACTTCTTCTTCTTCCATTTCCCCCCATTCTCGTCTGCATGCCCAGCGTTCAAATAACATTATGGATGTTAAAAAAGTAATGCAGAATGGAAATGTTCAACATCCCTAGTAAATTTATGTTTAAATACGTATTGAATTATTCAAATTAGCAAAGATTATATCAACACAGGTATAATACAGATTAGTTTTGAATAAGAAGAGAAGGAGAAGGTTAACCTTTAAATCCTCTCGAACCATTCAAGGCAAAGGCAAAGGCAAGCACCTGTAAAATTTTGGGATAAACAGAACCTATAATTAACAACCAAGAACAAAAAGGTATATTGCAGAGAGAAGATAGTGACTAATAATTAAAGCTGCAAATTAGCAGTACTGCAAGAATCTAGGTATATAATATCAAGGCTCACCACCCAAGGCATATCTAGGGTTCTTTGAATCATAGATTTGGAGTCAATCAAGAATTCTTGTTAAAAAACATACTTACAATCCATCAATATTTTCCTTGCATTTCTTTACTCCAAAAATACCAATCTGTCATAAGCATGAAACATATTACAAGTATACCAAAATAATGAAGATAGTGGAAATTACATATGAAGAAGCCAAGAAGGGAAATTACACATACCTAATTTCTCCACCAAAAGAAACCCTAAATAATTATAGTGATATTAGGGTTCATATAGAAATTAGGGTTTTTTTTTTTTTTTTTCGTGTCACAGGCATCAGATGAAGCTACCATATGATCTGATCTTTCCTTAACAAACAAGAAAGGTTTAGATCATGCTGGCAGCTTCAATTGATACATGTGCACGATGATGAAACAAGTACTTTCTCGATTCCTACTAGGCTAAGAAAAAAAAAAAGAAATCCGACTGTGTTTTCTCTACATCTTTTACTTAGAGAAGAGAGGGGAATGGTGTTATAAATAGAGGTCTAAAAGAGTGAGGGACTAAAGGGGAATATGGTATGAAGGGATAAAATATAGATGGTGAAGGAAAATTTTTGAAAAAAATCATATATAATTAAAAAGAATGGGAAAATTATAGATTTGAGGGTGGTCCCTTTTGATAATGCAAATTGAATATATATGTTGTAAGAGGGACCATATTAATTTCATGAATTCTTTAACATAGTCGTTGCGAACAAAATTCTGTATACTTGCTAGAATTTTGATAAAAATTGACCCGACCTATGTAGACGTGAAAGAGCATGTTGGTACTAAATTAAAATGTACGTAATATTCTATCAATACCTTAAGTTTTCAAATGACAACGATTCAACATGTTGCATGGGCGCATGTAAGGCACAAAGACAGCCACATTTTCGTTTGATAGAGTGGAAAGATTTATTAATGTTGGTGGAAAATTTTGTATAATGGTGCAACTTTTGCAAGCTAATAATCTCTTTAGATATGAGGGGTTGATATAGATCAAAATTTGGTAGGTAGCCAAGTTTATAGGGTTCTTGAGGTGAAGGATGGACAATTAATTCTAGAGATAATAGCATTAGCATTTTCCAGCCAGCAGTTTTCTGTCCTTTTTAAAAGCGAAATAATGGAGCCAAAATTAAGAAAAAACCTAAGAATCCCCCTTTTAGTTCACATGGACATTGGCCTAGAAATCGTACGAAATTAGTGTGTTGGCATTAGATATCATTCTCCAATCGAGTTTATTTTCCATTCAGTTCTGAATTTATTCAGTTACTTTAATGTTTTTCAATGGTGAAGACATGAAGTTGGCATAAGAAACCTTCAGACTCGAAAGGAAAATGAAGAGGAATCGTGCTAACATGTGCTACTTACTATAATTTGTGTTGTCAGCAAATGAAGATAAGGTCACTGATATTTGTGCTCGTCAATTGTAACGTATAAATTTTTTATTTATGATCGATGAACAAATTGTCGTCTATCAAATTTTTGAATTGTGATCGTAAGATAATTTGTGACATATAAAATTTCTGATTTGTGACCGAAAAATAATATGTGACTAATTAAATCGGTTAATTTGTGACCAAATTGTATAAATTTGTGACCTTAATATATTTAATTAATAAAATATATAATTAATTAATTAATTTTTAATAAAAACCTGCTTTTTGAAATTTAAAACGTCGATTCTTAATTTTGAAATGGGTAATACTTAATCCCTTATTTATGTAATGTTCACAAACAGCAATATTCGTAGCAATATCTGACATCCAACCATCATAAACTGGAATCCAGTTCTCTTTCGGGTTTGGGCCGTTGGGCAGTTGTGTTTACTGGGCTGGGTTTAGAATTTTTCAGGTAGGCCTGCATTCGTGTAAACATTTTTGAGAAAAAATGGTAATATACCCAACTTTGTGACTAGATCCGACAAAATACTGAGGGATCCAAAAAGAGTTTTTAAAATTATACGAATTTGTATAAAGTTTATACTAAGATTTCATCTGTTACAAAAAGAGTTTCTAATCAAAAATTAAAAATTAAAATTCAATTTCATGACCTCGCGGATTTGTGCTTTATCAATATAGTTCATAGTTGCAAAGTTTCGTTTCAAATTGTCATTCAATTCATAGTACTACTTCACCTTTTCCGATGAAGATACATTAAGTTTCTCACCTTTGAATCAAACTTTTAGAGCATTTCCTTTATCTTCTTTTCAATGATACGATGAGCATAGTTGACGACGAATATGCCATAATCACAGTTACAAGAAAAAAGGTAAATTGTAAAATCAAGGTCTTGAAGTCATATTGTGTGGTATAAATAAATAGTATCAAGAACACATAACATTGTTATAAAGGACCCCAAAATTAACTATATTGAACAATAAGCATGAAATACTGAATTAACGTTGAGAATTGTACTTACTTTTAAAGTTAATGTTTGAATCATGAAGGATTTTGATTAACTTTCAAAATAATCACCATTTGCGCGGGGATCTTGGAAATATAAGTAGTTTTAATGATTAAATTGGGGCGGAATCCATTATTATCGAGACTAATTCGGATCGTACCCATTCCTAGTTGCATCATAAGGAAATTTAATGATTTTAGAGTTTTCTAATATAAAGAACCAGATAGAACTAGTTGCAATAGTTAGACGTAAAATTAATGATTCCATAGTTAAGATATCGACTCTTTCTTGATTCACTTCGATTCCTTTCAGAATCGTAATGAACCCACTCCTATAAGCGATGTTGCTAAAAATGGCTATCAGCTTGTCGCACCGACACCCCTACGTGTGGTGGAGACGAAAAAAATGACAAATTAGGCAAGCTATATATAATTATATTATTTAAATCTACCTAATTTTAAAATGAATGAAATAATCCAAACTTATTGCTTAATGAAATAATACCAAAATTCAGTGACATATTATCAGATTGCAAGCATTCGTTGAATGTTGGACAAAAACAAATTTAAAATAACCAATGCAGTGTTGTCACCCTATCATCTGTAATGCTTTATGTCATTCTTATTTGTACAAAAAAACANAATATGGATATAACGTAAAATCGATCCGATGTGTTATAATAATATAATATATTTAATACATTACCACATAATTTGTTACACATAATTTTTTTTTTAATTTTGAAACTTGTATTATACTTTATGACTTATAATGAAGAATGTCAAATTCATCAAATTTCAATATAATATTAATATATATTATAATAAATTTTGTATTTTGATTCAGAATCTCTCTTTTTAAAATATTTTGGATCGGATTATAGGATCGAATATATGATAACATAGGAAATTGGATATGAATTTAATAATCAAATATTCAATGAATTATCGGATCGAATATGGGCATATTAGATTCATATCTGATCTATTTACAGCACTATTAAATACCAACCTAGTTAGGATGATCAAAAGACTATACAACGGGTAGGGCTAGATTAGCCTAGACGAGCTCGCAATATTTATTGGTTCGTCTACTAGATTGTTCCAGAAATTTGTTGGGATGATCGCTTTTCAACAAGGGCTAAATACCAATCTAGTTGGAATAATCTTAATGACTCTATATAGGAGTAGAATTGGATCAGTCTACACGAGCTCGCAATATTAACATATTCGTCAATTAGAATGTTATATAGATTTAGAAGATAATTCAGACCGTATTTTAGAAAGACAAATTTAAGTTCAAAACGGGCATGGATCGAACCTAAACACAAGGGGATCGGTCCACATAGTATTGACAAGATCTTTCGTGCCCTACATTTAGATGAATGAGTTGAGGCTCATAACGTCCTCAAGCAGGATCTGGATGCAACCGGGCTGGGCTAGACTGACCCACAGTGTTGACCACACTACTTTGACAATCAAGCAATGAAAAATTTGACTACTTTCCATTTACGCAAAGCGTTTCTGAATGTCAACTTCTTGGTGCTGCTGCATTGAGAATCGCCAAGAATCAACGTTTTCTTCTTCAACATAATAAGAATTAGAAACAAGACAAAAATTAGCGTGCAATGCTCCTCAAATTCAATACAATTCCTGTCAAATTGGTGTCGTTCACAAAGCAGTTTTTCATTTATTACAAGATTGTTTTGCACGACAGCGGAAAATCCATGGTAACGCAGTATTTCCTTTTTTAATCCCACAAAAGCAATTTCATTTGTGATGCGCCTATGATGTTTGCCATAATTACTCATAGAAAATATTTGGCTATATGTTGCATTCATCCAGCTTTTTTCTTGAGCACTCGTTTGGTTCCCTTCACGTGATTAGCTTTTTTCTTGAACACTCGTTTGTCCTCAGAATGCTGTACTAAGGAAGTAGGAATAAATGGTGTCTGTGTGCAAAAAAGCTTTTACCTTGGTTTGCTTGGGACAACCAGATTTTGACTTTATAAAATTTGATCTTTCTTTGGAAAGTGTTAAGTTCTTATCTTGATTACTTATTCAATGGACTTATTTTGTTGGCAAAGAGATCATTGATTCATCGCTTGCTCAGTCCAAAAGTTTAGACATTTTAATAATCTTAAAGTAAATCAAATTGCAGAAATATCACAAGTGGATAATTTAAAAAGCAAGAAACATTCTATTGTTCCTTCATCCGAAACATATTAAAAATGAGAAATTTATTCTACTTGAAAACTAATTATAAAACATTACAGTACCGAGTAGTTTACATGCATCTTAACTTCTTCCAATAGCCATAACTAAATATTGGTTTTTCTGGTACTGGTATACACTTGAAGAGCCAACCGATAGGCCAAGATGCAGCTGCAATTCCTATACAGAACCCCCATTCACTCCAATTCAACCTCTCTGTATCTGCAAACTTGTTCAGAAATTCCACCATCACTATTTGAAGAATTATAGTAATTCCAATGATTCCAAGAAACAGCTTATTCCTGTGTATTCCTTCAAATACATTCTTCTTCTCAAGCTTCCGTGCGTTGAATTCGTTAAAAACTTGACAAAGTACGAATATGTTGAAAATCAACGTGTCCTTAACCTTTTCGCTAACACCGAAGATCGATTCACCCTTGAACTGTAATATCAAAAGAACAGTTATTTGGTACAATGCTTGAGCTAATAAGTTCCTCCACATAACATTGGTGATAAGTGGCTCTGTTCGGCCCACAGGTGGCTTTTCCATGAGCTCCATGGTTGGTTTTTCTGTAGCAAGAGCTAGAGCCCCCAGTGTGTCCATTATTAGATTCACCCATAATAACTGGACAGCTGTTAATGGCACTTCGCCAGCAGAAACTGCTGCTACGAAGTTGATTGTAAGTGCTGCTACATTCACGGTGAGTTGAAATTGGATGAATTTCTGTATGTTGTTGTAAACACATCTTCCCCATTTTAAAACAGTGGCAAGGGAAGAAAAATTGTCGTCCAAAATGACAATATCGGAACTTTCTTTCGCTACTTCCGTGCCCTGAATTCCCATTGAAAGGCCGATATCGGCTTCCTTTAATGCAGGAGCATCATTTGTGCCATCACCAGTTACTGCCACATTTGACCTTTCTTTTTCAGGCATTTTACCATTAGAAGTTTGTCGGAAGGAGATGATCTCGCCATCACGCAGATTTTATCGACTTTCTCCATCCGTTCCTCTTCTGTATAGTTGCGAAATTCAACTCCTTCCACCACTGATCCATCATCAATTTCCTCAGTCAGCTTGAGTATTCCGCATTCAGTGGCTATTGCTCTTGCAGTGAAAACATTATCACCAGTTATCATTTTCACATTCACCCCTGCATATTGACAATCTTCCACAGCTGTCTTCACACCGGATCGACATGGATCTTTTAGGCCGACGAGGCCCAAAAGGGTTAATCCATTATCTTGAATCTTTTGCTTCGGATTGACATGACCTGCCCTTAAAACCTGCGTGTGTGCAAATGCAATGCAGCGAAGACTACTTGCAGCCATACCTTGTATTATTCGTTCAAATTTCATCCTGTTGAAATCGTTGAGAGAATTCACATTTCCTTCCAAATCATAGTAACGAGAGCACATTTTTAGTACCATTTCAGCAGCTCCTTTCCAGTGTGCGTGAACCGTGTCATCTTCAACCTTCTTCATTGAAATGCCACTTCTCTTTTTCTCCGAGTTGAATGCTTCCACGTGCAGAACGCTACAATTCTCCTTGACCTTCTCGATATCCATATTCAATTCCAGCACAGCCCATGAAAGAATAGCCTTTTCAGTGGGACTGCCGTAGAACTCAAATCCTGATGCACTGGACCGATAAACACTCCCTGTCGTATTAAGACCGACCCCTTGATGCAACAATTCAAGAACATTGGCTGCAATTGAAGCGTAACTTTTCCCTTCGACAGTTTCTTCCCCCAACCAAAACTTAGTTATTTTCATCTGATTTAATGTAAGAGTACCTGTTTTGTCTGTACATATTGTAGTGGCAGATCCCATTGTCTCGCAAGCAGAAAGCCTTCGAACCATAGCTTGATCGGCCATCATTCTTTTCATCGAATAAGCAAGAGTAAGTGTAACGGCCAAAGGCAATCCTTCTGGAATTGCGACAACTACAATAGTTACTGCAGCTGCAATAATTCCCAGGACTCCATTTATCACGTCATCAACCTTAGTCTTACCAAATCCATTGAACTCTTTATTCCCATTTCCATCTGTTGTATTTCCTGTAAAGAATCGAACCAGTAGCACGACGAGTACTAGAAAAGCTACTGCTAAACCAACCTTACCTATTGATGAAGTTAGCTTGTTTAGTCGAGCTTGAAGAGGCGTTTGCTCGTTTGACTCCTGGCTAATTGTGCTCATCATTTCTCCCCAAGTTGTGNTCGAGCTTGAAGAGGCGTTTGCTCATTTGACTCCTGGCTAATTGTGCTCATCATTTCTCCCCAAGTTGTGTTCATTCCTACAGATGTAATAAGCATTCTAGCATATCCATCGGTAACCTTTGTGCCAGAAAACAAGAAGGGATTTGGATATTGATTGATTTCAACATGATCACTTTCTCCTGTCATGCTAGATTCGTCCACTTGCAAAGAGTGCCCCTCTAGAAATAATCCGTCTGCAGGTACTTGATTGCCAATCTTCAGACAAACAATGTCTCCAACAACGATGTCATATATCGATATTTGTTGTCTTCTTCCATTTCTCACAACTTCGATCTGAATATTATTGCTCACCTTGGAAAGCTTGTCGAATTGTCTGCTTTGTCTGAAGTTGCTGATAGCTGAGACGGAAATAACAAGAAATACAGCAACAAATATACTTCCACCATCATACCAACCTTCTTTTGGACCATTCTCTTTGATCCCAAAACCAAGAGAAAGCGCAGCGCAAACCAATAGAATAATAATTGTTGGGTCCTTAAGAGCTTCCAAAACAAAATGGAAGAAACCCTTTGGAGGTGGCTTACTGTAAACATTAGTCCCAAACTCCTCCTGTCTGCCAAAAATGTCAACTGCTCCATCAATTCCACGATTCACATCAGTTTTGAGAGAAACAGCTATACCTTTAGCTCCACCAAGTTTTAAAAGCTCTTTGAGATTTTTCTCCTTGACAACCTTAGAGAGGATTGTCTGATTAACACCGGAGAAAAAACCCGTATCTTCACGTGGTTGATCAATACTAATGAGAAAACTAGCAGACGATGTCAAGATAGAAATCTTTTTGTGTTTTGCAAGAACTTCACTGAAGAGAGACAGGAAGGCCCTTGAACAATTGATTTTCGCGAAGGCTAAATGCCATCGCCTTTTAATCATCAAGCTAATAACAAGGCCGTTTGGATTGAAAACAAGATCCGTGCAATGCAAGTTTTCTTGAAAATTTTTAGACATGATTATTGTAAAACACTGAAACTCAGTAAAATCGAAAACAAACAATTGCAAATGAAAAAAAAAAAAAAAGACAGTAATTTACTAACAATCTGAAATTGGATTAACAGATTCCTCGACCTCTTCAAGTGTATAAAATATGGACGAAATTGCAGCGTTTGTGTTTAGCAATGAACAAATTTATCTATAAATACTAGTTTTTTTCCGCGTTCAGGTGTACTTCCAGGATAGTCAGTGGAAATTTTTGAGAAACTTTGGACGAATGAATTTGAAGGAGTTAGTTCAACTGTAAAGAGTAAGTTTTGATGTCAATTTAATTCTTGGAAAATAAACTAATCACAATTTTCTTGAAAAGGAAGGAATATATTCATAATTGGCTTTAGAATATAAATTCAGCATTGGAAATCTTTAACTTTTAGATGTGTATTTGGTATTTTTGGTTATCGACAGGGTGTACACGGTACGTCATCAGAATGTTTTGACCAAAGTTAAATTACCTAATTCTATAGGCTAAAATATTGCTGGTATTGGCGCATACACAGATAGGCTGGGTTTCCATAATCTCTGTGTTCCCGAATTTTATAGATTTTCTTATTTTCTTTTTAAACGAGTTAATTTTGTTTCATAGAAGCATGAGGATAATTATAATACCACTACAAAATTAGTTATTTATATTTATGCCATATTTTTTATTTATTTGCATCACATTTTAATTACAACGAGGTCCCTATTCATGAGATCCGCAAGTGTACAGATCGTGACAAGTAATAAAGTGGATTTATATTTAAGTCCGAATATCATCTCACAGAGACTATTATCTGTTATAAAGTTTTAAATTAATCTAACTTCAATTTAATTAAAATGGTAACTAATGATCAACTCAAGTTTTNTCACTTAGGTTATTTATTATACATTTAATTCCAATTTATTTAACTATTTCCCATATGTGCTAACGATCGAATTAACCTGTTGCATTTAGTAATCTCTCTCAAGCAACACTAATTCTATTCATATGCTCGAACTTACTATATCTCTATGTAAATCAACACACATACGAACACATTAATTTATAGGAATTCAACAAAGATCGCATAGCTTCTAATTATCTCTCGATCTCTTATAATATCTATGTCAATTATTGTACGAGCTAGAATCATACATCACCTCTCGGTCTCAATATTATCTTTAAATCAATTAATTGTTCCGCAAACAATTAAAGAATTAAACACAATAATTAATTAACAGTATTAAAATGACATGAAAGTCTTAAAATTAAACATATAATAAAAACCTTAAATTGCATCATCAATCATAATAATAAAAGTATTTAACCACTCAAAACGTTGAATTTAAACACTCAAAAGTGGAAAGACATCACCAAAAATTGACGAAACGTGAAAATTTCTGGTGTTTGCAATTTCATTTCTCTTCCTTTTCTCTTTCTTTCTCTTTCCTTCTTTTCCGACTGCTTCGACTTTTCCTTTACTTTTCTTCTCTCTTTCCTCTCTTTCTGCTAGCAACTTTTTCTTTCTCTCTTTTCAGCGCCATAGTTTTTCTTATCTATTTTTTCTCCTTTTCTGTCCGCCTCTCCTTCTGCTTCTCTTCGTGTATATCATATATGTATATATTGCAGCACATGTTGGTCTAATTTTAAAAGTCCAAGTTGAAACCCAGTAAATTCCAATACCAAATTAAATTAATTCTTCTTTCCAAGTCCTCAATTCTTTTATGTAATGCAAGTTGATCCTTAAAACAATTTTATTTGTGCAGCCCATACCAATTTAGTCCTCGTATTTTAAGTTTTGCCATTTTCCGTTATTTTGCATTCTTTTCTTCAATTCTTCATTAAATATAAAGTTTTACCTACAAAATATAATATAACATAAATTAGGTAGAATTTAATTCAAAACACAATAAAATGTCATGATTTAGAGCCTCGAATAAGTATAAAAACTACACTTATCACACCCCCAAACTTGACTTTTTGTTTGTTCTCAAACAAAACTAAAACCTAATAAAAACATAAACACGCAATGCTAATTACCTAATTGGTGGTCAGTCAATCAAACAAAGTAAAAAAAATTAGCATTGCGTGTTTATGTTTTTATTAGATTTTAGTTTTGTTTGAGGACAAACAAAAGGTCAAGTTTGGGGGGGTGATAAGTGTAGTTTTTATACTTATTCGAGGCTCTAAATCATGATATTTTATTGTCTTTTGAATTAAATTCTACCTAATTTATGTTATATTGTGTTTTATAGGTAAAATTTTATTTTTAATGAAGAATTGAAGAAAAGAATGCAAAATAACGAAAAATTGTA
>CAIGRF010028412.1:13145-26422 GCA_903798235.1 Fraxinus ornus
TTTTACTCAAATGCATATTAGTCCATATACTTCCATCAATTGGCTCATTTATCTTTCTTTCTTTTCCAATTACTTCGAAACAGGTCCAAAACTGAAATAAGATAAAAATAATCTAAGTTAAGTAAAATGTAATAATAAAACGACACAAAACCTTAGTAATATAGCCCCGAATAAGTGCACAATAACTCACTTATCATTAGGTACACTTAGAATTATCCTTTTTATTTTGAGTTTTGGACTAATTTTCAAATTTTAATTTTTTTTATTCATTTGTATTTTTTGTAGTCCTTTTGAAGTTTTATGGCAAGTGTCGTGTTAGTTCTCAAGACCCTTTTTAATCTTAAAAAGGTGTTCCGTTGCATCCCTGGTAGCAAAATGATGATTTAATGGAAATTTGGGTCATCTCGATGCTGATATGATTCACTCTCTCTTTATTTGGACCTTTTTTCCCTTTCCTTTGCACGATAAGTTACTGTATGGGTCATTGTTTTGGCATTTGTGCTATTTTTATTTGGTCTTGTGGCATTAACATGTCAGCATGCACCTTCAAATTACAAACGAACATGTCAACATGCTCTCAATTCTCCAATTTAAGAATCTATTCAGCGTCTAGGAAAAAACGTGTCGGGTTGAAAAATGGTCCTGATAAGAAGATATTTGGACACGGCTATATAATTTGATATGTTATCAGTGAAGATAATAGGTACGTTATGTGCAATATGGACATGGAAAAGATAAAGAACGGTTCTTCCTATCTTAAGAGATTACATTTTTAAATTGACTTTATTTTGTTTAGCTATCATTTGAAATACCACATAGCCAAATGTCAACATTATTGCTTATACTGTACCGCCCACTATACGTGCAACGCACGTGCACCTACTAGTCTAATAAATAAATAAGATTATTAGGGGTTACCTTTCCCAGGATTGAAAGGGCCAAAACATGTGTAAATAGATTCCATTTAAGTTGACCTTTTGTCTCTTCACCAAATTACTCATCTTAGATTCACTAACATATCTGTAGCAATCGTGGCAGGTATTAAATTAGTACACTTAAATTATCCGCGCACCGTGCCTCCGTGCTACACGTAAGATTTTTTTTTTTTTTTTTCCTTGTTGGTGATTACAATTCTTTTTCTCAATTATCTTCTTGCCTTCATCTTTATATAATTTACGTGATGGAACTCACTTTATATAATTTCCCTTTGTGTGTCTTCTAAACATGAATTGGATGTTTACAAATGGAGTTGAATCTGCCCCGCCAATGTATGTTTGGGGCACTAAAATCAGTGTTCAAGATGTGAATGCGGTTATTTTGAGAGTTTTAAGGCATTTCCGTGAAAATCCGCAGCAGACTGAAGGGAAATACATGCAGGTTATTAACCATGCGATTGAAATCAAAGGCGAGTCACTTGATGTTGATGCGCAGGATGTTTACGATTATGATAGCGATCTTTATACCAAAATGGTTAGGTACCCACTCGAGGTTTTAGCCATTTTTGATATTGTCTTGATGGATATGGTCAATAGAATCAATCCACTATTCGAGAAGCATATACAAGCTAGGATTTTCAACCTCAGGAGCTCAATGTCACTGAGAAATCTCGACCCATCTGGTTAGTTTGAGGTTTTCTGTCCTTTACCCTGTGTGCCAATCTTTTTATTCTTATACTGTGTTCTACTTTGACCAGATATTAAGAAGATGGTGTCTATAAAAGGGATGATTATCCGGTGCAGTTCGATTATTCCTAAGATCAGGGAAGCTGTATTTAAATGTCTTGTGTGTGGTTACTACTCTGACCCAATTGTCGTTGATAGAGGTAATTAAGAATGGGCTTTTCCCTTTGATTTTCTGCATCTCATAGTACCCATGTCATTTTTTTTTAGGTGTGTACATGTCTAATTAGATTTCTAATTGTTAACATTGGTATCCCATCCACAGTAAAGATGGGAATTTCTCCAGTCCCAGGATCGGATCTGGTAGATATTAAACTTATCGTCTTGTTATTTCGAGGACATGTACGAAAGTGATCTTTCTTATCTGCAGGCCTGTAAAGCATCTGCTGTGGTTGGATGCTGAACACCCAGATTCGCATCGTTGTTTGGTATGATTTGATAGTGATCTGGTGCATTCATTCTTAGAAATTTGTTACTGACAGAAATTTTTTATTACATAAATAATATATTGAACATGCGTCTAATGTGTCTGAAATACAATATCTTTGTTGTCCCTAAGTACCTTCATCATTGTTCATCTTAACTGTTTGATTTTTTGCAGATAAAGTTCTTCTCTAAAGTGGGATCCATGCTTGCTCCAGTGACTGATGCTGAGAAGCTCATATGGGGCGTCTTGGAACCAGAACGACCTACAATTAGGTTCTTTTGATCCATTGGTTTTCATTTTTCTTCCTTTACTTAGGGGATCAATTTCCTTCCTCGTTGAAGTGCATCAATTTGTTTGACGTTAGAATATTCTACTGAATGCTTCCGTTATTTAATCCCATGCTTATTTTTTATTTCACAGTCTGTTGCTTGTTAAATCTCTCATTAATGCAAACACCTTTTTCCTTTCAGAAACACGGAGGTAAGCATCTTACTGGTTCATGTATGTCTAGAATTGTCATGTAATTGTCATGATCATATCATTGATATAATTTTGCTTGTTTCTCGTATTCGAGAAGGCACTTTATTTGAAGGTGATGATGAAAACAACGTGAAGTCCAGATACTATACGATTGGTTTCTCTATTTTGAGGCTAGAAGAATGTCGCCGGGAGGGAAATAAATATGCCTATAGTTTGGTTGAATTGAATACTTTGGGGGATCAAGCTTTGTTCTAGGGCCACAATGTATCTACATCATTGTCCTCGTCAGAATGTAAGGGATTTTTCAAAGCTAATTGCATCTACTTTACAGATGATAATTTCAAGCTTTATTCTCTCGAACCAGGTGGAGGTGGCAATGATGCAGGAATCTTTGACATGTAAAAGGGAGCTATTGAATTAAATTATGGAAGAGAGTTTCGCAGTTATACATTTCCTTCATTATGGATCTTTAGATTTTTTCTATAGATAACGATGTAATAATTTTTGGAAGGTTTATCGTTCAAGCATTTTCCCTCCATCTAATTATGCACTTTTGTAGAGAAAGTAAAATATAATGGGCAGAGCAAGTCAAGAATGAAATCATAATCTCGTCAATAATGTTATAATTTAGCATTTACCTATAATAATATATTTGTTTTATAATTCAATGAACGTGTTTATTTTTTCAAATATGAGGCGTCAATTTCCTTAACTATCTGACTAACCAATTTTACTAGTCAAGATAATCTTAACTACTATAGATGGTTGCTACTTACTATAGTTGAACTTGTAAGTAGTTATATGTGGTAACATCAAAACCCAACAACGATAATAATGTAGTACGCAAACTATTTTCAGATTTTCTTATTTACAAACTCAGTTTGGTTCATTTAAGGAAGAAATATTATTATTGTTCTTCCTACGCCAGTACTATAGAAGAAAGTAGAAAAGGAAAAAAATTTGCAAATTTATGACGCCTCCAATTTCTTTTTCTCCAATTCTTGTCCAATTCGAAGACCAGGTCATGAGCTGCTATCATGATTTGATTTGCCTGTGGATATTTTTTTTACCTTCTTCATTCTCATTACCTTGTTTCAAATAAATAAATAAATACTTGATCAGCTATTATTAATAAATTAAATTAGCTAAAAAATAAAATTAAGTGCAAATGTGTATTAATAGTAATATTCGGTACCTCATTCAATTATTACTTTGAGCTCAATGGTCACATCTTTTGTGCTCTAGTAGATCAGCTTTTCTCCGATATAACGTGCCACATATTTTACATTTAACGCCATCTTCTAAAAGAGTTTTGTGCTTTGAAACATTGTGTGCGTCCATTGCATTTTTACTAACAAATACTCTGCTACAATCATAACAAAAGTTTTCCAAGCGCTTTTCTTTTGCCATCTTCATCAAACAAAAATAACCCAATCATTAACAGCACAGATGGTCATAATGATACTCTAATCAATAGAAGACAAAAAATCTAGAATATGGGGCCGTTGTTTTAGCTAGAGCCTCTCACAACTCGAACTACTACAAGATATATTACGGGATTCAATAATCAAGAGTATATTAAGCTCAATTCCTTGTTGAAGTAATAACAGGACTCGTAGGTTTCTAATCTAACACAATATTCTACCTTCTTGAAGGGTGTCCCAAAATATGATTATCTTCAAGGACAAAATGTCGTTCTATTAATTTATACCAATAATGTATTTGAATATATTTTGACAACAATGTTTGTTCATGGTTCGGAGACCATGAAGTTCAATACTATAGTTTTTATGAATTACTCTTAATTTCTATGTTACTTGTATCATCTTTGTAGAAATCATGTATTTGTAAATGGTAATCTTTAAGTAACTTTTTGCAATGTCTGAAAATGCTAAATTGGGTGCAGAGACAAGGTATAACCATCTCTCAAATGAAAAATAAGAATAAAAACTACAAAATATCACATAATTGAACTCAAAAGGTTTGAGCTTAGTAATAAAATGGCTAGGAAACATGAGGCAAATGAGCACACACCTTAGTAGTACTGAGCATTGAGTAATAAGCCTTACTTAAGTTGTATGTCTCGAGGAGTTGATTGTAAGCCTCAAGTGAAGCAGGACTCAAGGTGCAAGCCTCAAATAACCTTTCTGAAACAAATCAATGGGCTAATATATATATATATATATATATATATACTGGCAAAAGGAAATCATTTCTTTGGGCCATGGACCCCACTTTAACCACCCTCCCTCTGCCACTTCAGTTATCAACTGTGTAAGAGGCATACATGCATGTTTGTTTCTTTATAAGCCAACTATACAATCCACATTTGACGAAACCCTTATCTGTTAAAAAAATGAAAAATGATAAGAGAAAAGAGAAAGAGAAAGATAAGGAAAAAAAAATATTCATTTTCAAGTCCTACCTAGTCTTTTTCAATTGCCAATCTAAAGCAATTAGAAGTCCATGAGAAAGTAAAAAAAGAAACTTTTATGTGCTCTTATTCCCATCGGAGTGTTATTTGGCGCTTGACTTGGTAAATGGCATGGCTAGTATCGGGTCATTAATCACTAGACACAATTAGGTGAGGTTAGTCCGCTCAACGAAATTGNGGGGTAAAAATGTCCACCGAAGATTCAATTCCTACCTAGTCTTTTTCAGTTGTCAATCTGAAATAGTTGAAAGTCCATGAGAAAGTAAAAAAAAGAAACCTTTATATGCTCTTATTTTCAAAGGAGTGTTATTTACATTTTTAGTGCTTGATTTGTCTAGTGACTAAAGACTCAATTTTGTAAATGACAGTTCTCGACATGGAAAGTATCGGGTCATTAATCACTGGACATAATTATGTGAGGTTAGTCCGCTCAATGAAATTGGTAGAAATAATTCAATGCCCAACTTGATTAATGTAACAATCTACTAAAATAAAATAAAAATAAAAAGTATTTTAAACAAAGTGGAGAAACCAAAAATAAAAGAATTGCACAGATTGAAAAATCTAAATGACTTTGTTTAAGAAATAAAAGATGAAGAGTGAAGACAGATTAGAAATCTTAAGCATAACAATTCTCGAAGTCTCAAAAGTTCCGCAAATAGATTTTAGAATGAGGAAATTAGGCAAAGTCGAAAAAATCTGCATATACGAGCAAAATCCAACATTTTCCATCGATTTCTTATCTAGGAGCAAAATCTGACATAAATTTCCAGATTTTACAAGCAATTTTTATTTTTCCAGATTCAATCACAAGTATATTTTAGTTTAGCGGTAGAACAGATAAAAATATATAATCTTTTTTCATACTTCTGGTGTCTCCATATAGCATAGAGACACGCGGTGTCTCCATGCGCGACAGAGACACGGTCCGTGTCTCCGTGCCTGACGGAGACACGAGCAATTTTTTTTTTTTTTTTTTAAGAGTCAAACCAACCCATTTCTTTTCTTGGATTTTGGTAATAATTTGTTGAAGAAGTGGAGATTGAATCACTGCATGTAACTCCAAATTTTTTAGCCATTTTAGCAGAATTCTCCACAATCTTCAAATCATATTCTTTGCCATAATCTCCAAAACAAGGATTATCATATGAAAAAAATGAAGTGAAACTGAAACATTCATCCTCAANAAATTTTTTAGCCATTTTAGCAGAATTCTCCACAATCTTCAAATCATATTCTTTGCCATAATCTCCAAAACAAGGATTATCATATGAAAAAAATGAAGTGAAACTGAAACATTCATCCTCAAACCCATCACTACCAGTACCCGCCATTGATATACACAGATTGGGTAATGTGTGTGTATGGTGGTAGGGTGGGATATTGGGTAGAAAAAGAATGGGGTTTTATGGGAGTAAACAACGGAAGCTTCAGCTTCTTGAAATGGAGTTATGGGAGTTACAGAGAGGTTGGTTTTATCATCACTGCCAAGTCTTCAAAAACCTACCACCATACCCGAGAAAACCGTGCTTTATAGTAAGACAGAGACAGAAGAAAGGGCTTACAGGTGTCGACGGTACTTAGTGCGGAGGCAGTGGCCTCACTTTCACATTTAGGCTGAATGTGCAGGAATGTCAAAATCATCCTCTAAGTATCAAGAAGTATAGTTCAGGTCTCCTATCTGTGGGTTAATTCCTTAAATGATCACTGAACTTTTTTTGAAGTTCCCACGGAGTTGATGAACTTAAAAACTACCTCCGTTACTCGTTTAACTTTAAAAATTGGTATTCCATACATCACTGCATAAACGACATTTGCAAAATTAGAAAAGTTTGATTACGTTGAACATGAGTCTACATGTATGTAACCGTATTTTATTCACAAATCGTCCAATGTATATTTGGGTATTTTTTAATAATTGTTGAATGCGTGGTTTTATCCAAATGTAGAACTTTTCCAAATTTGAATTTCACAAATTTTATGAGCTGAATTATTATAGTTTCTAATTAATTATAGCATAATTTATGTAAAAATCTGATTTATAGTTTCTAATTAGTTATAGCATAATTTATGTAATCTGATTTATAGTTTCCAAATGCATGTCATGTAAGCCATATCGTTAAATATGTCATAAAATCCCTCCAATTTTGTAAGCATCATTTACGCATTAATGAATGAGGTACCAATTTTCAAAGTTAATTGATTAACGGAAGCAGATTTTAAGTTCAATTTTAAGAAAAGTTCAACAACCGTTTAGGGAATATTGTGTAACAAAATTCGTTCACGAAAGTTCAAACAAACAAACAAAACATAATCATAATTTAAATACTAAAACATCAAGTTCCATCCATATACAAATATTGTCTAATAACAATAATTCACTAATGTAGACGAATGATTCACTAACAAAAGTTGATATTTTTTTACATGATTCATTGATTTGTAAAATAAATACATATATAAAAAAATAATAAAAATTGATCTTAGTTCTTGATTCTGTTATGGAACTAGAACCAGATCCAAAACCATTAAATTTCTTTTGTACTGCTCGATTTGGTTCGATTCGACTAGGTCCGAGTCGGTTCTTAGTTCTTGAATCAAAACCCTGAATAATCGAATGTAACTGATTTTTTATATACTATTTTATTTACCATTTGTTTATTGGGTTAAAAAAAAAAAGACAAAACCTAAAAATTTCTATTGGGATAGTAGTAATTTGTCTAAAACTTTAGACTCCAACCATAAGAAATCAAAATTGACTCCTTTTTTTGCCTCTTGCATCAGATTGTTGCATTTCATAGATTAGTGCATGTTAATCTTTATAATTTGGCCTTTTTAGGAATCAAAAGAGTTTAAGCTAAATTGTGGTTTAAATTGATAAATTAAAGTGTTCATTCTTAGCAATTCGAGCTTTTTTACTTTCTTGCATTATTTAGAAATTTAAATAATTTTTTATAACATGTGATAATTAAACTTTATATAATCATAGTTTGGACAATGGTGTACCTTTTTTTTATCTCGAGTTTATGGTTCTTTTGAAATATTTTTTTTTTCTTATTCGAATAAAACGAGTTCAATATTTTGACTACAATTTCTTTATACTATATAGATATCATGTAACTAATTAGTATTTTTTTATGGCAATTTGTTTTAAGAGTTGAAGAATTTAAGCGTTGTCCATAATTAAATTATAGGTTCTAGCATGTCTTACTTATGGATCGAATAAGATTTCTTCTCAAATTTTAATTTAATTTTTTTTTGTTTTATTTTTCTCATGTTTCCATGATATTTAGTCTACTATTTTGCTTCTTAAAAATTTATTAGCTAGATTTTCTCCTTTATACAAATATTGTCGACTAGTAACATGTTAAGTATATATATTGAAATGATCTATGTGAAAATATTTATTAAATGTATATAAAAAAATGTTATGGGTATAACCGAACTCGAATCAGAACCGATGGTTCGAGTTTCAATAATTATAAGGATTTGAATTGTTCCATTTATAAAATACCCAAAGTATAAAAGGTAGTTCTAGGTATTGAAATACTCGAACAGACCTACCTAACACCCATGCCTAGACTCGATTTTGCTTTGGTCTGATTTGGATTTGTCATTTTGTCCACCCCTAGTCAAATTCCTCATGCAGCTATGGGAAGTTTATTCTTCGTCCCCATATATCATTAATGGTTTGTTCGGTAGAGATTAAAATCGGATTAAAATTGAAAAATTAGCAATTATTGTTGACTTTTATTAGACGAGTGTGACCCAATAACGGTTATATTTTCAATTTTAATTGAATTTTGAGCTGTACCAAACAAGCTCTAAATTCAAGTTCCTCTAATTTATTCAGATACAACTATTTGATCCTCCAGCTATTTGTAAATGTCAAAATCATTCTCCAACTACTAAAACTATCATTAACGTCCCAATCAATTCATAAATGTTAACTTCATCCTCCAACAACTTGGAAGTATCATTAACATCCCCCATCTATTCATAACTGTCAAACTTATCCTCAAACTACTAGGAAATATCATCAATGCCCATCTATTCATAAATTTCAAATTTACCTCAATTATTTTGAAGAATAATCATTGTCCTTCATCTATCCTCCATCTATTTAGATACATCAATTATATCCTATCAAATTCATCCTCCAACGATTGCGAAAAATAGCCATCATCCCCCACCTATTCATAAATGTTAAACTTATCCTCCAATTACTTGGAAGATCATAAATGTCCCCCATTTATTCTTAAATCTTAATTTCATCCTCCAACTATTCTTAAGTATCATTAGAATCCCCATCCATCCATACATGTAAAATTCATCCTCCAACTACTATAAAGAATCAATTTGGTCTCCCAGTTATTTAGATGTGACAATTTGATCACAAACTATTCTGAAGTATCATTAGTATCCCCTATAATTCGTAAATGTCAAATTATCCGGCCACTAAAGAACACCAATTTGCTCATCCAGTTATTCAGGAATGACAATTTTATCTTCTAACTACTCAAATGCATCAATTATATCCTCCACTATTCATTATTATCAAATTCATCCTCTAACTATTCTGAAGTTTCATTAGCATCCATGTCTATTAATAAATGTCAATTTAATCCATCTCCTACAAGAGCATCAATTTGCTCCTCCAATTATTCAGATGCAACAATTTGATTTTATAACATTCAAATGCATCAATTATATCCAACATCTATTAATAAATATCAAATTAATCCTCCAACTAAATTTGAAGCATCATTAGCATCCCCATCTATTCATAAATGTCAAATTATCCTCCAACTACTAAAAAGCATCAATTCGGTCCTCCAATTATTCAGACGTGACAATTTGACCATCAAAACTATTTATAATTGATGAATTCATCACCTAACTATTTTGAAGTATCATTAGATCCCTATCTATTCATAAATGTCAAATTCATCCTCCAACTATTCTATAGTATCGTTAGCATCCCCATATATTCATAAATGTCAAATATATCCTCCAACTACTGAAAAGCACCAATTTCATCCACCACTTATTCAAATACGACAATTGGACCCTCCGACTATTCAGCTACATATATTACGTTGTGTATCTATTCAAATATGTCAAATTCATCCTCCAATTATTGTGAAACATCATTTTTCTCCTCCAATTATGCTAATGCATCACGCCATCCCTATCATTCATAGATGTCAATTTTAGCCTCCAAGTGCTTTCATACGTTAATTTGATCATCTAACTAATAAAAAGCATCAATTTTGTGCATTAATCTCCTCCCATATCATTTATCTAATGTTAGTTTTGTCCTCTAACTAATATGAAGCATCAATTTCTTCCTCCAAATGTTCAGATGCATTGATTTGATCTACTAACTAATAGTAAGTGTCGATTTCTTCCCCCTCGGATACATCAGTTATATCCTCCATATGTTACTCATCTATTCATAAATATCAATATCATCCTCCAACTATTATTAATCATCAATTTCATCATCCAAATATTATGATGCATAATTTGGTCACCCATCTATTCAAACATGTCAATTTCCTCATTTTTTTGACCGGTCTTTGCTCGGCTCGACTCGGGCCCAAAAAAGCTTGAGCCGAGCTCGAACTTTTTTTTCCCGGCTCGGCTCGTTGACATAACTAATTCAATCTCCAACTATTTAGATGTGTAATTTGGTCCACAACTATTTAATTGTAGCAATTAAGTCTCCCATTTATTAATAAATATGAATTTTATCCTCCAGTGTTATTAAGGGCTTGTTCGGTATAACTCAAAATCTAATTAAAATTGATAATAGAACAGTTATTGGGTCTCACTCGTCTAATAAAGTCAACAATAACAGCTAGATTTTCAATTTTAATATCTACCGAACACGCCCTAAGTATCAAAAATGTCCTTCAAGTATCAAATACATTAAATTGGTCCCTTAACTATTCAGATGCATCAGTGTCATCCCCAATCTATTCATAAATCCTCATTTCATCGTCCAACTATTAAGAAGCACCCAACTATTGAGAAGCATCATCTTCATCCTCCAACTAATAAAAAGCATCATTTACGCCCTTCAACTATTAAGAGGCATTAGTTTCACAATTCTACTATTCAAAAATGTCAATTTTGTCCAGCTATTTCAAAGCATCAATATCATCCTCCAACTATTCGAATACGCTAATTCCATCCCCTAATTATTCAGATGCACCAATTTCATCCCCCATCTATTCTTAAAGGTTAATTCCATCAATAAAATATTCAAATGTGTCAACTTAGTCCTCTAACTAATCAAAAGGGTTAATTTCATCCCCCAACTATTTTGAAAGCATCACGATCATCCTCAAACTATTCATAAGCGTCACTTCTATCATCCAGATATTTCGAAAGGGTGAATTTTGCTCTCCAACTATTCTCTCCTTTTTATTTAAGTTAATTGTAAAATTGGTTTCTGAGGCATTTGATAAGAAAATAGTGTTACTGAAAAAAATTATTTAAAATTTGTACATTTAGTGTCCGTTTGACTGTAAGAGTGGAATTTGAATGGAAAGAAAATGAATTTCAGAGAATTGAATTGCCTAGAATTGTTTTCCTGTGAATTGTCAATTAATTGTGTTTGATTGGTATAATTTTTCATTTGAAAAATGTTGAAATTTTGGATAGTCCGTTTGATTGTAAAGGTGAAAAATGGGTGAAGAGAAAATGTTTTATTAGAATCGAATTGCCTAGAATTTGTTTTATTGGGAATTTTAATTAATTGTGTTTGATTGGTATAATTTTTCATTTGAAAAATGTTGAAATTTTGGATCTTTTGATGTTCGTTTTGTTTTGTTTTTCATGAAAATTGTTTATTAAAGGGAATTTTTTTTTTTTTACAATTGTCTATAGAATTTGTTTTCATTGTCAAAAAAATAAATAAAAAATTAACCTCGAAACCATTTTTCCACCTAAATATTGGGAAAATGGTTTCCTTCATTTCCTTCAATTGGTGCACTTGTGGGGGTGGGTGGAATTAATTTTCGATAGCAAACAAAACCCATGTTTTCCATTTTCCATAGAAAAGGGTATCGAACATAGCCTTAGTACTTTTCATCATTTACTTACCGTGCCAGTCACCCACTCAATTTCATCAATAAAATCTAAAGAAATGTGCAAATGTTAATTGTTAACTACCAACAATCAATCTAAGTTGCTATTATTTATTGACTTAGATTGATTGGATTTTTTTTTCAAAAATGTAGGTTGCGTTTGGTAATTTGTAAAACACAACCTCAATAAAATGATAACAAATTATTCCTGCTAATCATTTGTTGGTAGTTTATGTTTTAGGACCCGTTTGATAAGATTTTTAGAAAGTCAAAAACTGTTTTTGAAATTAAGAAATTACTTTTTAAATTTGTTTGGATAATTTTTTGAAAAATATTTTGCTTGACTAAATTAGATTTTAGAGGAAGCCGATCTAGAAACTTTTCTACAATAGGCAAAAGCAAATATAAAAATTCTACCATATGAATCCTCAGTATATATATATACACACACTATATAAGAATCTCTTCTTCCACACACATATGCCACTGGTTTTTATAATTAATTATTAATTACCATGTTCTTAGTTGAATAAAAAAAATTAGAATAATGTTATTCATAATCAATTAGTGCAGTAGTTATTCTATTTGGTAGATTGCTATTTGAAGTATTAATTTTTTGTAATTCTATTGCTTCAAATAACAAGTTAACACATAAGATGACTATTACAGTTGCTAGACTACGAATAATATTATCAATAATTATTTTTAGATTCAACATATTATAAACTCATTTTAAATAAATTCAATATGAACAGTATTTCGACCAAAAATCACTGTGTCCCGATTGGTTTGGGATTATTATTTCCATAGTTGAGGTAAATGATACAAAAAAAAAAAGTGATTTAGTCCTTGTTTGATTTTGGTTTTTATAAAATTACTTTTCTTCACTCGTTTTTACCACATACTCTAGCAAAATAATTTTGCACGTAAATTTATAATTCTTTCTTATTTTTTTAAGGGACAATTACAGCAGCGGTCCCAAACATTTCAATTTTTTGCAGACTATATCTTAACCTTTTATTTTTACAATTGCAGTCCCAAATCTTTACTTTTACTGCAGTTGGAGTCCATTGAACAACTTCCATTCAATACTCCGTACCCTAATCTCAAACAATAATACAAAAATTGGGTACAACCAAATTGTAGATCTGCAAAAGACA
>CAIGRF010028461.1:0-27393 GCA_903798235.1 Fraxinus ornus
TTTTATATCACACATTATTTATTGATTACAATTTATCTATTTTATTGGTCACATACTGCTTATCGATCACAAGTTAACCAATTTATCGATCACAATCAACCATTTAATTTGTGACACCACTGCTGACACCTCTGGCAGCAACACCGCTAACAAAACCACCACCATTGCTTCTCGACCACCGTGACTGCAGCGATCAACGCCAGCACAACTACCATCGCCTGTACCATCACCACCACCATAACCACCATCAACACAGCCTAACAAAGCCGTTACAATTCCATCGACGGCAACCTCCTTAGAACCTCCTACAAACAACCCCCGATCAATTTCCTTGAGCCTGAAACATCGACCACACATCTCCACTCCTGGTTCAATTTCGTTCCTGACATCTTTCACCACTGCCACCAGTAGATTCAACAAAACCACTCAATCGTCATTTTTGTCGCCACCACCACGGCGCAGCCACCAACACCAACCATCCACCACAACCATGGCACCATCACCACCTCCACTTCACCAACACTAACACAAAACACACAGCCAAACCTAATTTCTCATACGCATCATTTAGAACCGTTGCGGCAAAAAGTATTGTCTCAATGCCAGGCTCTGCTATCGCAAACGACAGCGCAATGTTGTGGTAGCCTGAAAACTGGGAGAGTCAGATAGAGCACCATCGGTAGAGAGAAGGTAACTCATCGTTGCTATAAAAATCGAGAGAAGGAGATGAAGATAGTGCCGTTGGTAGAGATAATGTAGAGAGAGGAGGATAGAGAGAATAAACAGAGAACATATAGAAAAAACTAAGAAAGATCTAGGGATTTGAAATCAGGGTGGGGTAAATGGTGTATGGCGTATATAAATTAATTTAATTTTATCATATTTTTGAAAAAAAAAAAACTTATAAATCTTAATTTTGAAATGAGAAGTTTAAAATTCTAGTATGCTGTAATTTCCACACATTCAAACTTGAAGGTCCAACGGCAATCCATTAATTCAGGGAAAAGCCCTTGATAGATACAACACAGAAATCCAAGAATCCAACCATCGCCTTCTTCAGTCGGTTCCTATTTTTTTAAAAAAACCCATTTTTTCAAAATTCATTTTTAACCACACATTCTTGCATAAAATAATATTACCTGTAAAGCGAAAGCTTTTTTTTATATATATTTTAGCACATAATGTCCATATCTTACACTATTATTGTGAAAAATGTCCATAAATTTCAATTTTTGGCATTTTCACCATTATTTCCACTTTTCATTGTACAAAATGTCATTTTCATTCATTTTCACAATTAAAAGTTGTTAATTAACAAATATACATTTTTATTTAAATAAAAGAAAAACAAAAAAGAACTATTGCAATCATAGTCCAATTTTTTTAAAAACAATGGAAATGAGTTCCAAATAAATTAGCAAAATGATAATTAGTACATAACGTTTTTACCTTTTACTATTATTGTGAAAATCGTCCATACTCTTTATTTTTTGACATTTTCATTTTTAATTACTCCTTTATTGCGTAAAACAATTATTTCTATCCATTTTCATCCAATTTGTCAATAAAAAGCTGCGAAATGACAAATATACTCTCCTATTTAAATAAAAATAAAAACTAATTACAACCAGTCTCAAAAAGTTTTAAAAAGTAAAAACAAGTCCTAATAAATTATTAAAAAATGTAAAATTAATTTTTTTTAAAAAAATTGCAAATGAGTCCCACACAAATTACTAAAAATTAAAGATAAAATAAAATAGAAGTGCAAACGTGTCTGAAATAAATTATTAAAAACTTAGAAAGTTAAAAAAATCTTTAATTTTTTTTAAATTTAAATGGGAGTGATACATTTATCATTTCACAACTTTTATCGAGAAATTACACTAAAATGAATAGAAATGATAGTTTGTGCAATTAAAGCTCTAATTAAAGGTGAAAATGCCAAAACATAAAAGATAAAGATGCTTTTCACAATAATAGTCAAATGTATGAACATTATGTGCTAATTTCTCGTTTGCATTGTTTCAAAGGATAATTAGCACAAAACGTTTTTACCTTTCACTATTATTGTGAAAACGTCCTTACATTTCATTTTTTTTGACATTTTTACACTTATTTTTATCTTTCATTGCGCAAAAAGTCAATTTCATCAATTTTCTGAATTAAAAGTTGTAAAATGACAAATATACCTTTCTATTTAAATAAAAAAAAACAAAAAGAAAGAATTAATTGCAAACATAGTTCCAATTTTTTTTTTTTTTTAAAAAAAAAGTGCAAACAAATCCCAAATTAATAAAACGGTAATTAGCACATATGTCCATACCTTTCACTATTATTGTGAAAAACGTTTATACCTTTTATTTTATTTTTTTTGACATTTTTACTTTTAATTAAACATTTGATTGTGCAAACCATCATTTTAATCCATTTTCATTCGATTTTTCAATAAAAAGTTGTGAAATGATGAATATACGCTCATATTTAAATTAAAAAGGAAAAATAAAGCAAATTTTTTTTTTTTTTTGATTTTATAGCAATTTATTTGTGACTTGTTTGCACTTTTAATTTTTTAATAATTTATTTGGGACTCGTTTGCAATTTTTTTATAAAAATTATAATTTCTTAATAATTTATTTGGAACTTGTTTGCACTTTTTTTTTCCTCAATTTTTTTAAATTTCTATTTTTTTTTTCATAATTTAACTATGACTCGTTTGCACTTTTTTTTTTTAAAAAAATTTAATTTCTAATTTTTTAATATTTTATTTGGTAAACATTTGCACATTTTTTTAAAAAAAAATTAAGATTATGATTTCAATTAATTTTTTATTTTTTATTTAAATATAAAGATATATTCGTCATTTTACAGTTTTTTATTGATGAATTGGATGAATGTGGACAGAAATGATGGTTTGTGCAATCAATAGTGTAATTAAGGGTGAAAATGTCAAAAAAAAATGAAAGGTGTGGACGTTTTTCACAATTATACTGAAAGGTGGGGACATTAAGTGTCAATTACCCTTCTAATAATTTATTTGGAACTCGTTTGCACTTTTTTCTAAAAGAAATTGAGACTATGGTTGCAATTATTTCTTTTCTTATTATTTAAATAGAATGATATATTCGTCATTTCACAACTTTTAATTGATAAAATGATTGAAAATGACATTTTACGCGATAAAAGGTGGAAATAAGGGAATAATGGTGAAAATACTAAAAAAATGAAAGGCAGTGGCGTTATGTTCTAATTACCCTTTTAAAAAAAAAAATTAGAATTATATTGCAATTAATTCTTTCTTTTTCTTTTATTTATATAGAAGGGTATATTCTTTATTTCACATCTTTTAATTGAGAAAATGGATGAAAATGACTTTTTCGTAATGAAATGTGAAAATAAGGATAAAACTGTCAAAAAATAAAAGCTAATGACATTTTTCACAATAATAGTGGAAGGTGAAAGTTACGCGTTCGACCCTAAAATCACATAGAGGGGGTGAATAAGTAAATAGTGCGGTATTAAAAATTATCGTTGATTAATATTGCAACAAATCACAATAATTAATTACTCTATATTCAGTTCACATGAATTAACTACACTATGTTGAATTGCTGGCTTGTATGAAATCAATAATGTAAACAACATAAAAAATTGAAGAAGGAGAAAACTCTTAACTGGGTAAAAATTTCGAGACCAAGCCAATAACTTCTACTATAGACAATAAGAACTTACAATATGATCCGGCTTATAAAATTCACTAGACTCATTGATCTAATTCTTGCAATCTCCAAGGCCCGTTAAAACGTGCTTCACTTACACTTGCTCCCAATCTTCTGAAATTGTCTATCTCCTATTGATCACCAAGAACACATTATTCTTGTACTCTTCATGTGCTTCTGGTCCAACCTTTGAAAGCTATTGATAAAGTACATTTTTTATTATATCTAAGAAGTGAGTGTTTTGTATTATTTGAATTTAATGTTTTTTCAACTTGTGGTTGATTAATATCAAGAATCGAAAGTTTATTCTCACAGTTTGCATATGTTATTGGATATTGGAATAATATTATGTGGATGTAATATAATGATCAACCACCACCAAAAACGTAATGAGCATTGTATATTTATAATAGAGGGTATTTGGATAGTATAGGATAGATAGAACTCCTGAAAATCGCAAACTAGGGCTTCTCGAAAAATACTGTCGCTCGAGCGCATGCGAGCGACAGGTGTATAGCTCGAGCTAGAGTCGAGCGAAACTCTTTTATAATTATCCTTTCCGTTAATAATAATCATTTTGTCAAGGGGGAAATGAAGAAATTAATTTCTCTATAAGATGTGGCTGACTTATAACTTGGTCCCAATCTGATCTAGCACTTTCAACTAAAACACTAATTGAAGCCCAATTCACGTGATGGGCTGGCCCATATGCCCAAGCCCTATGGTACATGTGCACGTGGGTGCCCCTCAACAAATCTAAAGAAATTTATAATATGTCACCGATCATATAATTTCAGAGGGCCCAGGCCCATTTGATTAACCCTGCCCCCAAATTGCTTGGCAAGTGGCAATTCATTGCCCACCATGGACATGACACCTGTAGTATTCACACGTGTGGTAGTGTCAATAATCCTTCATTGTCATTGTGTTGCGATTTGACGAAGTAATGTCTAGCAGGTCAGGTCGATTCAATCTTACCTTGTTAATCAAGCGTGAAATTAAGCATTACACGGTCCACATTTTGTACCAAGTCGTGTCGGCCTGATTCACTATGCAAACCCGTGCTAGTGTCAATAATACATCATAGAATTAGATGTTTACATTAAGGGTGTGTTTGAGCCACATTATTTTTGAAAAATATATTCTGTAATAGTAAATTGATGGAAAATGTGTGGTTGAAAAAGAAGGAAAAGTTATTGATATGATGAAAAATATTATTTTATTGAAAAATGTGTGGTTAAAAATGAGTTGAAAAATGAGAATACATATTTTAATGTGTACCAAACAGGGACTAAATTATACTTTGAAGTTACGATGTGTTAAGAATGCATATGGATGGTGACTTAGTTGTTGCTAATTTAAATTTAAATTCAAACGTATAGTTAATTCATATTGGTTCATCTAAATTTTTCGCAAATTTCGCTCAATCAGAAAATTGGGCAAGCTTTACATTTGTCTTGAGCCTTGGTATCACTGTCACACAATTTGGTTGTTCACACGGATAAGGATTTAAACAATTTTGAATTAAAAAAAATGGCATACTTAATACGTAACACCGAACAATGTTAAACCCCTGTTTGACAATCATTATTTGAAAATTATTTTTACTACGTATTCATTTTCAACCAATCATTCACGCAATAAAATATTTATTTGAAAATTATTTTTACTACGTATTCATTTTCAACCAATCATTCACGCAATAAAATATTTATTTGAAAATTATTTTTACTACGTATTCATTTTCAACCAATCATTCACGCAATAAAATATTTATTTGAAAATTATTTTTACTACGTATTCATTTTCAACCAATAAAATATTTACACGTAAACTCAAAATGTGACGTGCAAATAATGGCCATCAAATCGGGATTTATAAATGTGACATGCAAAAAATATCTTTTTTTTTCTTCACGACTTGTTTGATGTAGATTTTTTGAAAATAACTTTTGTGAAAAATGATTTTTTTTTTAGAATGTGTCGAGTTAAAAATAAGAAAAATTTATGAGTTCAAACGCAAAATACTTTATTGAGAGAAAATGTAGTTGAAAATAAATTTGAAAAATAATGAGTTTTAAAAAAAATTATACCAAACATAGACTTAATCTTAATTGAGATTCTAGTTGGACCAAGTCGACATATCGTAAATTTAGAATACGAGTGAGACACAAGAGAGTAGGGTGCTTTAATTAAAAGTAAAATAAAGCTAGTAAAGGAGAAGAAAAAGAGAAAAGTAGAGAGAATATTTGGCGATCCCAAGAAGATTGTGATGCAAACGGTATTAACATCAGCAGGCTTTTTTTTTTTGGTTGGAAAGTAGAAATCATGTGCTAACGGGAATAATATCTTTAATCACGTGGAACTCAGAAATTATATTTATTTTAATTTTATATTTTTGCTTAACAAAAGTGTGTACGAGTTTTTTATTTGGAACCCGTTCGGTAAAGATTAAAATTGAAAAATTAGTCGTTATTGTTGAATTTTATTAGACGAGTGGGACCAATAACGACTATATTTTAAATTTTAATTGGATTTTAATATCTACCGAACGAGCTGTTGAACTTTAGCTGCAAAGAATTAATATCGGAAATGATAATATTTATTTCCAAATAACTCGATGACTGAAATATGTGATAGCAATAGGCATACCTCCGTATTAATTAACCTTTCTTCGACTCGTGATGATTGTATGGCGAATGTGGTTCGACCAGACATAATACACTTTCAAAGTATATCGAGCCAAGTCCACTATTCATTGCCTAGCATAGCACAAGTTGGATCCATATTGGATTGGGCCATGACAAGTCCAATTGGACTGGCTATGAAGCCCATCCTTTAGTCGGTTTGCCTTGATCATTTACTAAGTCGAAGTTATGAAATGTACTTATCTATTAGTATTAGGATAAAACTATTTGTACATAATTTCCTACATAATTGTTTACCTAATGGACAAATGGCGCCCCCCTATTGGTGGGGCGCCGGACCCAAGTTGGATCCATATTGGATTGGGCCATGACAAGTCCAATTGGACTGGCTATGAAGCCCATCCTTTAGTCGGTTTGCCTTGATCATTTACTAAGTCGAAGTTATGAAATGTACTTATCTATTAGTATTAGGATAAAACTATTTGTACATAATTTCCTACATAATTGTTTACCTAATGGACAAATGGCGCCCCCCTATTGGTGGGGCGCCGGACCCAAGTTGGATCCATATTGGATTGGGCCATGACAAGTCCAATTGGACTGGCTATGAAGCCCATCCTTTAGTCGGTTTGCCTTGATCATTTACTAAGTCGAAGTTATGAAATGTACTTATCTATTAGTATTAGGATAAAACTATTTGTACATAATTTCCTACATAATTGTTTACCTAATGGACAAATGGCGCCCCCCTATTGGTGGGGCGCCGGACCCAAGTTGGATCCATATTGGATTGGGCCATGACAAGTCCAATTGGACTGGCTATGAAGCCCATCCTTTAGTCGGTTTGCCTTGATCATTTACTAAGTCGAAGTTATGAAATGTACTTATCTATTAGTATTAGGATAAAACTATTTGTACATAATTTCCTACATAATTGTTTACCTAATGGACAAATGGCGCCCCCCTATTGGTGGGGCGCCGGACCCAAGTTGGATCCATATTGGATTGGGCCATGACAAGTCCAATTGGACTGGCTATGAAGCCCATCCTTTAGTCGGTTTGCCTTGATCATTTACTAAGTCGAAGTTATGAAATGTACTTATCTATTAGTATTAGGATAAAACTATTTGTACATAATTTCCTACATAATTGTTTACCTAATGGACAAATGGCGCCCCCCTATTGGTGGGGCGCCGGACCCAAGTTGGATCCATATTGGATTGGGCCATGACAAGTCCAATTGGACTGGCTATGAAGCCCATCCTTTAGTCGGTTTGCCTTGATCATTTACTAAGTCGAAGTTATGAAATGTACTTATCTATTAGTATTAGGATAAAACTATTTGTACATAATTTCCTACATAATTGTTTACCTAATGGACAAATGGCGCCCCCCTATTGGTGGGGCGCCGGACCCAAGTTGGATCCATATTGGATTGGGCCATGACAAGTCCAATTGGACTGGCTATGAAGCCCATCCTTTAGTCGGTTTGCCTTGATCATTTACTAAGTCGAAGTTATGAAATGTACTTATCTATTAGTATTAGGATAAAACTATTTGTACATAATTTCCTACATAATTGTTTACCTAATGGACAAATGGCGCCCCCCTATTGGTNTATCAATGCAACCTAACATACCAAAACGAAACATTGATACTACAAAATATCAAAACTTAATCTAGCAAAACTAATTATATCATATAATCAAAAGTTTTAGATACATCATGTCAAGTAGATAAAAACATATACATCATGTTAAAAACAAAAAATATCTACTCAAAAGCTATATATACTTCCCCTTTCGTCACGAAATGAAAAGGGGTAACCTAAAACCTAAGCAGCATCATCAAAATCAATCCGCTCATCTGAAGCTGCACCATCATCCTAGTGGCAACGAAGCCCTCGCTGAATATATCCGACAACATCACGAAGCGTAGTAAACTCGGTAGTGTGTCGATCAATAGTAGTTCGTAGCTGCGTAAGCTTTGCCATCATCCGAGCCTGCTGCTCGATCAGTACAGTCATCTATCGCATAAATGCAACAGATGGGTCAATAGGAACAGACGCAGAAGGTGGAACAGACGTAGAAGAAGATGGGATATCAGTCGATGGAGGAGTAGAGGAAAAAGTAGGGAAATCAGAGGGATCAACAGAGATAAGGTCGTCAAAAGGATCAACTGGCTCAGCTGGCTCAGAAGAAACATGTGACCTACTCTGAGTAATCCTAGTATGGCCAATCGGCCAAGAAACCCTCCGAGGAACCATTTCAGGAAAACTAATGCCAAGTGCAATCACAAGGCGATAAATAGACAGGCATAAGGAAGTCTCACCCGAGTCCTCGTGACACGAAAGGCACGCAAAATTTGCTGGCATATGAAAGTGGGCAGATCAATAGTCACCGTGAAACAGGGCGTACAAAAATCGAGCCCTCTCCATAGGTAATGAAGAGGTATGTGAGGCGGCCACAGATTTGAGCACACAATGTGCAACAAAATCTGCCGATCAATGGGTAGAGATCCAGTGCGCATCACACCTGGACCGCCTTCCAACGATGTGTTGAACACCGGGAACGGACTAGAGAGTCCGATGGAAGTGTATCAACAGACATATATGGAAATAACGGGTGAACAACTCTAGGAATATGAACAAGACAACGTCGGATGTGATCTTAACTATTATACCCCGAAGAAAAGCCCTTAAAGTCGAACCACTAACATCATGAATGTTAGCGTAAAACTCTTGAACTAGAAGGCTAGGAGGAGGTGCCAACTCAACCAATAAAGGCTCCTAACCCCCGAGAAGTGAAAATAGCAGCGAGGCAGAGGGACAGATCAGACATAATGACCTCGCGCTAAAAAAAAAAAGGTTGTAATGAAAAATGTGACCTAAAAGTATCTTGGACAATCGTAGAGATAAACCTAGACCTACTGTAAGAAGTGGAGGTACCAGGTGTCAAAGCGACAGTACGTACTCACTTATGCGAAATCTGAAATGAATAGAATAAATACATCAAGACCTCGAAATCATAGACAAGAAAGCATGATATATATGAGATGCATGAATGTATGCAGGCAACATGGTAAATGCAACATTCCCTAGAACGAATGCACAACGGGATGCCATGTTGCCTAGACGTAGGTGACATGACGTGTGCCATGATGTCTTGCCGCTGGGATGGGACATCACGTCACGGTGTCAACACCAAAATAGTGTAAACAACACCAACACATCTATACCAATCACAACAATACCAACATACCATTAATCCTTTACCAATACACATCCAAAACTCGCGCAAAAAAAAAAAATTTAAAAAAAAAAAAAGTTATGAAAACCATACGCCCAACATTATAAAGAAAGCATTATCAATAAAACTTTTCCACATACTCAAAATCAAGTTCAAAATGGAGTAAAGTGTACAAGTGACTCACGCATTATAAGTGCCACTATTTTCTCGTGAATATGATTCCAAACTTTAAATTTGTGAGAAAGGACATGCGAATATCGCTTGTTAAATAAGTATTTTCCTTACTAATGAAAGTCAAACCCATACGATTTTTTAAGAACCTGAAAACGAGCTCAATTACATAAATATTTATCTTTTCTCCCCCCTGGTTTTTAGCATATAATTTTTAAGTCACTTTTCTCTAATAATGCATCTTATGTGCAGACTCTTGTCCATTAAGCGACTAAATTAATCCATGTAACGAATTTTAGGCCGATTAACCTAAGTTAGTTGACCATAGGCACCAGGTTATGAGAACCTTTCGAGCTTAAGTACTCGAGTCAAATAGACTTCGAACAAGAGTATAAGATGAACCGAACTATTATATGTTTCTTTTTTTTCATTTTTAAATAACACAGGGAGATTTATCATGAGCTAATGTCATCTAAATATAGGTCAATTCACGTTCAAGGTCACCTTACCAACAGATGACGCTATCTCAAATCTCACACATGCGGTCTAGATTCACTCACAAGATCACAGTGTGTGTTGTGCAGATTGTACATGAAAAAACTTATACTTAATACTCCACATTAAATCGAACCAAGTAATGGAAATGACAGTATAGAATAGACGAATGCATACTTGGTCACAAATGCTATGTTTAAAAACACTAGGAATGTCTCGAGCCCAAAAAAAAACATTTTTTTTTTGTTTTTTGTAAAATAAGGAAAGTTAATACCTAGAGAAAGTAAAAACACAGAACGAAATGAAAACCAAAACATAATTAAGTGAGATGCATGCAAGAGTGAATAGACTCAATGAATTGTACATGCATGCACCTAAGAAATTAATCAAAGCGAAATATAGATGCTCTTACATTTAAAAGCATGATCAATCTCACGACCTTCCAGGTCGCTCTTTTTAACCCAAGCCTTCTTAGAAGTAGAAGTGAATTTAGTTAACCGAGTCATCATCTCAATTAAGTAGCTAACTTGATTTGGGAAGAAGTTAAGGTCACGAGTTTAAGACACCTAAGTCTTGTGTGTCCCAGAGCGCTACAATGGTGACAAGTGGGAATGAACATAGGTTCAAACTTGCTCGAAGGTTATTGCCAATAGGTAGGATGATTGACCTTACGTTGTCTAGTAGGTCTCGATCCTAAGACATTTTTGACCTTAGGTTTAGGATAAACTATTTCTCGAGCTTTGTTAGTGGTCGGACGAACGTGATCTTGGATGTACTAGCAATAGTATTACCATTATGAATGTAACCCAGACCATGCCTATTTTCGCAGGCTTGTTCATCCCCAACAGATTATCAAGTTTCTGTGAACCACTCATGAATGATTGGAGTTGAGTGTTAGAGTTTTCAAGATCACTTGTTAAGGATTTAACTTTTGCTTCTAAGTTCTCATTAACAAGTTTCAACTCACTTAAATTTTTGGTAGAGTCCTAAATGTCGCTTATAAATTTTTCTTTCTCTCTTTCAAGATCATTAATCTTTTTAACATAGTTTTATTGACCTTTTTAAATTTTAAGACCCTCCTCAAATAGTTCACGATAAGATTCGTGAACATCAGGTTCATCATCAGACTCTTCCTTGGATTTTTCACTCCGTTCATCACTTTCAACCTTATCAATCTTCTTATTAGATTCAATCGTAGCTATTGATATGAAGGCCATGAAATCTTGTTCATCATCACCACCCGACGTATCACTATGAGTACTCNGTGAACATCAGGTTCATCATCAGATTCTTCCTTGAATTTTTCACTCCGTTCATCACTTTCAACCTTATCAATCTTCTTATTAGATTCAATCGTAGCTATTGATATGACGGCCATGAAATCTTGTTCATCATCACCACTCGATGTATCACTACGAGTACTCGAATCTGATTCATCATCACTCAAGGTCACTGTTAATGTCTTACGTCTTTCTTTATTTGAACTCTTTTTTAGATTAGGACATTCATTCCTATAGTGACTGTAATCCTGACACTCATGACATCGAACGAATTGATTTTTCTTAATGGGAGTTCTAGAGTTATTCTTTTCACACTTAGCTTTCACGAATTTACTAGGGACTTCACTTTTTCGTTCTTAAGGCTTTCTCTTATTCCTCATCACCTTCTGAAATCTTTAAACGAAAAAAGTTATTTCGTCATCCCTAAGCGTTTTAGTATTAGTAAATTGACTCTCTTCTTCCCTAACAGTATTCATGGTTATGGATTTACCTTTTTAGCTTGAGAGACGATGAGTTCATAGGTTTGAAGGGATTCTACGAGTTCTTCAATTTTTACAGCATCTAAGTCCTTACTTTCTTCAACCGTGGTGACTTTAGGCATTTACCTTCCAGGTAGGGAACTAAGGATTTTTCTAACGATCTTGGACTCGGGGATCTTTTCACCTAGGTTGAAACTTGACTATATCATTAAGCTTAGTATGAAAATCATCAAACGATTCATCATCTGTCATTCTAATTTCTTCAAACCTAGAGGTCAGTATCTGTAGTTTAGAATTTTTCACGATTTTAGTTCTCTCGTGTGTGGTTTTTAAAATGTCTCAAAGTTCTTTAGCAGTTTCACACATTGAAACTCTCATAAACTCCTCAACAGACACAGCCATGAACAGGGCATGAAAGCCCTTACTGTTCCAGTTACACTCAGCTAAATAATCTTTAGACCAGAGTGAAATATCAGTAGGTGTAACTACACCAACAATAGTAGTTGAAGGTGGAGTCCACCCAATTTGAACGCTAATCCAAATATGTTCATCCAAACCTTTAAAGAAAGCTCTAATTCGAACTTTCCAATAAGCATAATTGCTTCTATCGAAAAATAGAAGCACAGACAATGACTGACTCATCTAGAATAATAAAGGGCCGAGAATCGAAATTTGAGCTCTAATACCAATTGAAAATACGTAATTCGACCCTAACAATACCTAGAGGGGGAATAGATGATTATGCGGAATTAAAAATATTTAACAATTAAATAGCAACAAGTCACTAATTAATTATTTTCTAGATGATTAAACATGCAATTCAATTAATCCTATGTTGAAATAGCACAGTTATGTAAGTAATAATTGAATACAAGAATTGATCGCGGAAAATTAAAAATATTTAACAATTAAATAGCAACAAGTTACTAATTAATTATTTTTCTAGATAGTTAATCATGCAATTCAATTAATCTTATGTTGAAATACCGCAGTTATATAAGCAATAAATGAATTTAAGAATTGATCACGGAGAAACTCCAACTGGGTAAAAACTCCGGGCATTTGCAGTCAACAATCTATTATAAATAATTTTTAAACTTATAGTCTACCAGGCTAGAAGACGACACATACTATCTGACCTCTTGATTGCAATTCCAACGGCTCTTCTAGATTCTATGCTCCTGCACCAACTCTCAACTGCAATTTCCAAAGCTCTCCTGGATTGCGCTCTCCTACAGCAACTCCTAACTTTGTGGAATTATCTATCTCTTGTGGATGTACGAAAAACACCGTGTTCTTCAACGACTGGAACTCCAGTCACATTCCCTTGATCTTCAGAAACTCTGACAGATATGAAAGAAGTAGTAGTTTGGTATTTGGATTTAAGATCTGATGTTTTGTTCACCGCCGAACAATTTACTATGAAAAATGAAGGTTGAAATCTCAAAAGATGAAGAGAATATAAAAAGCTCAAAGTTTTCTTAATGATCAACCTTGGAAAATCACGTTCTGTGGCGTTTGAATATTTATATGTAGGTTAAAGATTGAATGGAACGGACCAAAGGCCTTTAAAAAACGAATTAAAAAATTTTCAGACAGCACTGTCGCTCGAGCAGAGGGTGAGCGACAGTCGAGCTACAAGTTGTTGTTTGAGCAAAGGCGAGGCTACAGGCGGGCGATGTATGTTCTGTTTCTGACGCTCGAGTCAAGCCTTTTGACGACAGTCTAACGAAATTCCGCGCCGTTTTTCCTTCTTTCCCATTCTCGAACCCTAAACCTAAAATATCACAATGTATACTAATTGCACACACCACTCCTTGACTTTTTACAACATATCAACTTTAGTCATTTTTGTTTATAAAATTGTCAATTACATTAAATACCTAACACATACTTCCGAAGGGGAAAAGAGGGTTTGACTTACAGTTTCCAAGCCTGGCATAATTGAAAAACAACTTACGCTTGAAGTTGTGTACTTTTTATTAGTTTGAAATCACACGCATCACCACCATCACCGTTTTTCTCTTGACAAATAATTTTCTGTTACTCTTTTCAGTTCACTGCTATTGTCGAATCTACATGAAGACCTAAAGCAACTATATTTTCAGTACTATTGAAGAAGGGTATTGCCAAATTGCCAGTTGTCCAAAAGTTCTACTCTTGGTAGGTACGAACGCAAATATCACCCAAAATTAAGTTCGAGAATCTACCTCAACTCCACTCCATGTGTGTCCACCATCAATCAAGCATGCTCCTACATTATACATACATCCAACAAAAATGCTCCAATATCGACTTTAACACAAGACCACAAGTTCTTATACAATCTGATGTAAAGTATTGCCACCACTTTGTCAATAGTTATGAAGAAAGTAATTACATCAACTACCTCTCTTTTGCTTCACATCCCCCGATGCTTCAGTTGTATGTGCCGAAAGCTGCTGGATAACAAATATACATGAGCAACAGGCGTTAACGATTTAAGTTAATTTTTTGCAACCATGCATGATAAAGAAATTCCTCTTAAATTTCAAACAATACCTAGAACCTGTGGTGGACATAAAGAAAAGCCTTCTACAAGCTCAAAATTTCTTGTACAGTTCAAGCAACATCTGCTTTCAAATTGACATAATAAACGTCATATATTAAGCAATTTACTCTGAAGAAAACCAAGCAAGAATAACAGTGGTTGTTTCTATAAGCACAGCTAAAGAGGTTCAAAGAATGCTACAAAATGATATTCCAGCTCCTATAACGTCAAAAAACTTCGCCCACAGCACATCCATCATTCTGGAAACCTAAAATATCATCTTGTGACGATATAAACATTCAGATTGTTCACTACACAAACAAAAATGGCACGGAACATGCCTTTTTCTGTTGAAATTGCTAAGCTCTTAGCCATTTTGTCTCACTGTAGATCAAGAAAATATAATAGTTATATAAAGAATGAGTGAAGGCAACAAAATTGCAGGTGAAATTAAAGCTGCAGCAAGTAATTAACTCAAAACACAATTCTAGTTTCTAACCAGTTTTATGAATATAAATCACATTAAACCTTGCATAATCTTGTTGAAATTTGTATTACGAACTAAAGAAAGCAAACTTGCTCTTTCCAAAGCTTGCCTAAATCAACACTGGAATATAAATTATAAATAACTACTCAAATTTGAGGAGAAACGTCTATTCAGCGAGTGCACTTCAGAGGAACTGTCAAAATCTTTAGCGGTTCCCTCACAATGTAATTCATCCCAGAAGTTGAATATAATTTTTTGTAGAATGCATCACACAATAATTCCACGAAGTGGCAAGCCACTCAACATTATGTTTTCAAAGGAGCTTTCTTCTCTCTGTCAGATATTCGAGCAGGAGCATTTGAATGTGATTTAAACCGTCCTCTACCTCCATCCTCCCTCTCCTGCAGAAAGCAACTTACTTGGTTCATACTTTTTCAAGGATTTGCATTCCATTCAGTAGTGCAAAATAAGATAATTTTAGTGTATTTGCACCAGTATACTTGATGCATATCGAATAGATAAATTGCATTGCCAAATATTAACAACAGTATATCTTATGTATATCAGATAGATAAATTGCACATTCGAATATTAAAAAGCACATGCGTTCATGAATAATGCTATTTAGCATCACTAGTGCTATAACTCTAATCTAGGTGGTGCTATATGACAGGCTCAATGAAGGGTGGAATTAAGTGACTCGCTTAATTGTACTTATCATTTGATGCTACATTAGTGCCACCTAAACTGGTGTTTTAACATTGGTGATGCTAAATAGCATTACTCTGCACACATATTGCCGACATATTGATCACATAAATAAATAACACATTCAAAATTAATATGCATTCAATTAGGCTCACAAGCATGCAAAACCCAGCATTCTTGAGTTTTGAGCATATTTCACGTGCTATTTGAGTGGCTCCAGCTCGACTAGCTCCCCCATATAAGCTCACCTCCTTCATACCCAGCACAATCCCAACTAAAATCTTACAGGGCGCAGTCCAAAACCATACATAACATCCATACCGGACAAAATAATAAATATATGTAATGAGAGAGACATAAAATCACAACGTTTGTGCGAAAATCTTGTGAGTGCAACCATCCCAAATATATCTCAATCCTCATCCAACTACAATCGATTGAAATGAGATTTTATTTGAAAAGTTGTTAGAAGGGAAATCATTAGGTCTTCTATTTAAATTTTAGTCCTTACATAAAGGTTGCCAATGACAGCAGACTTCATAGTGAAGTGTCACCATAAACCCCAACTCTAGATAACACATTATGAAGTAGAATGGAAAAACCAATGTTTTTCATAATTCTAAGAATTTTGGAAGCGATATAAGCATATGTTTCTAGGTTTAAATGCTTGCATTTCCCTCATCATTGTGTCGAGCCACTCCAATTTTGTAAATAGCTTTGTGCAAGTTATAAAACTAGGACCAGCCAAAGCAGTTGGGACAGAAAAACCGGTGACCTGTCAGTGCAAACCATTTTGGGAGAATCAACTTGACTAGATTACAAGTGGACTGGTCAAAAACCAGCTAGTACTGCTGGATTTTAAGAAAGCCAGTGGCCCAGTTTTGTTAAACCGAATGGCTCCTGAATTACTCCAGCTATCCTCACACAACATTCCCACTGCCGCTCTGATCTCAAATAGTATATAAAAATTACAATGACAGAAAAAATCTGTTACCATCTTTTCACTAATTTCAAATCTTTTGCCTCATAGTGTATTAATGTAATAATCAAATACAGGTTCTTGAAGAGAATGTTTGCTAAAATTTCCATTTATCAACATAATTATCATAAGAATTTATTGTTGTGTGAAGATAGATGAAATTTTAACTAACTTAGACCTAATTTCTCACAAGGAAAAAAGTCCGTACAGAGAAAACAGAGAATAATATAAGCTTTATAGAAGGTTCATTATGAAATCAGAGAACAATCAGAAAAATCAGCTGTGAATCGGTACCTTTTTCTTAACAATCTGTACTACATCTTCGTCCTGCAGACCATGACTAAGGCCACAGTGTTGTGGGTAATGCCTTGCACTTGTGCCCCAAACCAATACGTACTTCACATCCTTTACCAGGCTCCGATGAATGTGGTTACAAAAATCTTCAACCGTACAGCCACCTCTACCCTAAAATAAAATCCAAATTACAAAAGAAAAATATATTACTTGAAATAGAGAAAGGCAGCAGAATTCTGCCACCCTAACATCAAGAACCAAACTATGTCATGAATATATGCCAATGGGGAGGAGGAGAAGGAACATAATTTACTATAAAAACAGCTCCAAAAAAGATTTCCTTCACACATGCATGCTCAATTATTATAACTCAGAGACATACTGCAGAGAGGACCACAGGGTCACTGAAATCTGGTTGCTGGCCCTGAGGCTTGGTATAAATTCTGACAAGGCCCATCTCCTCCCACATTTTCGCTAGCAGCCGGTCCAGATTCAGCTATTCAAGCAACATGATAACACAACATTAACTTACTCCGAAAATATGTATCTACAACTGCAACTAAGTTGTATTAATCTCCTAATTATTGCGAGGACTAGAAAAATATGGAAATAACTTTTCAACAATAAGCAACGGATAGTAAGTTACTTTACAACTCAGGAACTTTAAAACATGAAATATTTTTTAAGAATGTCATACGTACCCTTAAGTTGCAGCTAATAACAATGGAATTCGGTTGTCTTGCTAATCTGTCCACATCATCAATACCCACGACATCTATTTTGTTGTAGACATAGATGCACTTCATATATTTACGATTTCCCTCGATTACATCAATAAGATCATCCACTGTGGCATCTTCACGAAATAAAACCTGACAATTTATTTGTTAAGAGAAATCTTGGCTGGAGGCAATATGAAGTCTTCATACGGAGTAACTAATCATCGTAGAAAGAAGCTACTAGCAGTATAAGAGCATTTCAAGAACTAAAATATTATAGAGAGACTCCTAGCAGTTTCTTGTCTGTCTGAGCCTAAACAAGTTAATTATGAGTAACTTTAATTGTTTTACATATAAGTAGTATTACATTTTTGAGCAGTTGGGTAAACTACATATAAATAGTTTCATAGTTTACAAACTAGTTGCCTATAAGTAGAGTAAAGATGTCAAATAACCAGAAAGGACGTCAAGATGTTCAGCGTAATAAATAGTTATTATCCTTTTCCGTCCAGTTTTATCAGAATTATATTTTAAGAGATTAAAATGGTTTTACAATTTTGTCGTTTATCATTTTAAAACGCTCATCTCTCAGAATAAAAAATTTCGAAAATATATAATATGAAATTAAAGTCAAGGTTAATTGGAGGAAATTTAGAAATAATAGAGTGCCTTAGAGCAGAACTACTGCTCCAAAATCCCCAAGAGTGAACCATCAACCACTTGTCAGGGGACCAGGGTGGCCAGTAAATCATGGGACCTAGTTCTAACCACACAGGGTGTAAGGACCCGGGTCTTTGTATCCAAATCGTTAACTTATGTAATGTCCGCAGTCCGCTTTAGGTGGGCCTATACACCCCTCATGGCTTTCTATCACGTCCCATAGGATTCGAACACAATACCTCTTCCTAATAAGAGACTTGAATTGAATCCTGATACCAATTGGGCTAAACTAACGGTTTTGGTGTAAAGACCTGGATCGTTACGTTTTTTTATAACGACAGTGATCCCATTTTTTTCATCAGGTCCAGGCTGGTTCTCTGTACCCAATCCGTTAGCTCCGCTTTGGGTGGGATTGTGTCCACTTGCCCAATTGATACCAGGATTCAAATTAAGAGTGTGTTTGAGCCACATTATTTTGGAAGAATGTATTTTAGAATAGTAGATTAATGAAGAATGTCTAGTTGAAAAAGAATGAAAAGTTATTGATTGATGAAAAATATTATTTTATTGAAAAATGTGTGGTTGAAAATGAGTAAAAGAATGATAATGAAAATTTTAATGTATACCAAAGGGGGCTTAAGTCTTTCAATAGACAAAGATCTTGAGTTCGAATCATGTGGAACTCGATAGAAAGGAATGAGGGGGTAAGTGGGAATAGGCCCACCCAAAGTGGGCAGTACGTAAGCTAATGACTTGGATATTAGAGACCCGAATAGTTACATAGGGACCATAAGTTTTGAAATTCACTATAGAATCTCACTCCATACCACAAATTTAGCAAAAGTGGAATGTGACATGCTACGTGTTACCTGCAAAACTGCAAATGTTTCTAAGTTCTCAAAATAACTATAGAACTTCAATAGTAAGTTGTAGTGTTAGATATGGTATACTGCATACAGCAACATTGAAGTTGATGCCAAATTTGTCATTGTAAATGCGTGTAACACGAAAAAGCAAACATTCCCTCAATTCTTCATCTTCTGCGAAAGAGTGTTCTATTTCTTTCCTTTTTGCTATGATGAATTTGAAGATCACACCTCAGAAGCAGACACTTCAGGATGGAAACTGGACATCATTACACTTGAATGAATGACAAAATTTTGTGGAGAGAAAAAGAGTACCTCTGCATTGTGAATCTTGTATTCATGTAATATCTGATAGCAAAGCTTCTCATCCACGTGAGTTAATGGTAAGGTGCTGTTGAAAGAAATTCCCCCGGTTTTTTTCTTCCTAAAGTATATCTGTCAGATCCAACATCAAAAATTATGATGCAATAGATTCAGGAATAAAAGTTTAGTTCCAGAAAAAGAGAACAAATACAACATGCCCTACTTTTCAAACTGAATGCCATCTCTTCAATTTTGAGTTTTCTCAAAATAATGTCTACTTCTCAAATTGTGTTGTCATAACAAAATTTCCTACTATAGAAAGCAAACAAGATTCAGGAAAAAAAAATGCAAGAAAATACAAATACACATACAGACAATGGTCTATGAAAGAATACATTACCTGAGGTGGTCTTTTGTTTAGACGCAAGCCCACAGCTTCAAGCTCTTTCGTCAATATTTGTCGATGTCCTTCACTCTGAAATTTTCCTTGGTTAACAAGCTAAGGGAAAATATTGGGCTCCACTCAACATAAACACAAAAGCTTGCATATGGCATAATCATCTGGTAACAAATGCTGAAATTGTACCACCACATTTTTTAAAATTCAAGAAAGTTGGTAATTAAATTTTCTTTTCCCATTTTTTTCATTTTACAGGATGTAACATTACAGACGACTGTAATTGAGCCTGAACAAAACATAATTGCATCAACCTAATCAAACAGACAAGGTAATGCAAATAACTTCTTCCTAATAATTGAAATTTAACAGCTCAATAAGGCATCGCCCTGAAATAATAATAGCCAGAAACCATATTGTTTCTTATCAATTATCAGAATAACATTTTGTTTTATAGATATGCTTTCAAGAAAACAAACACACAGGTTATAAAGAGCAGGAACTGCAGGAAGATTATCAGTGTCTAATTATTTCTTGCTCATCGCTGCACGTTGACACACTCATGGAGGTATACACGGCTAAGAATAGTCTGTGTTTAAGAGTTACCAATACCTAACGATGTAATGTGTGAATCCACAACTACAATGGAAAAACAATTGAAGAAAACAACTGCAACATGGACAAACAGAGACCATTATTTACTAAACAGACTCCAGACTACAAGACTACAATTACAGCTAAAGTAATACTTACTTTTGAAGCATCGAGAACCATCAACACAATATCTGACGATTTGGAAACGGCAATGACCTGAGATTAAAATTGAAATGTTCCTAATCATGGTTAATGTCATCTTCACATTGCTCAAACTCACCAGATAAGTGGTAGCTTAAAGTTATTACAGTTCAAATTCTTTACCTGCCTACCACGCCCCTTGCCCTCAGATGCGCCTTCTATGATTCCAGGAAGATCGAGCAACTGGATTTTAGTATCATTATAATGAATAATACCGGGGATACAGGTAAGTGTGGTGAACTCGTACGATGCAGCTTCTGAGTGCGTTCCAGTTAACATTGTCAAAAGCGTCGATTTTCCAACACTGTAAAAGATAAAAAAACGACCACAAGTTTGTCTTTGAATAAAATCTTTATGCCACCGAACATGAAGAACATGCAGGTGAATAAACATCATTTATTTTCGAAGTTCAGATGCATCTTAAAGATCAGCATGCTGCATTTTACACTTGCAACATGGAAGCATTATCTCTAGTTTGCGAAAAACAGCTTATCATTTTTCCCCGTAAAAAACAAATGCAATGGAAGGTGTAGATTACGTCACCATCAATGTTGTGAGTGCCCTCACACGTGAGCTAGAAACAAGTGCAAGTTCATATCACATCAATTCACTTGCTAAGGCCCACCTAGCCCAACATCATGTAGAAAAATCAAAATCCATTCACATTAGCTCAACAAAAATCTCCCTTAACCATCCTATCTATATTCTTGATTGTAATTTTATTTTCCTAGAACCTGCATAGTCAAAAGTAATAAAATGGCAAACCTGGGAAATCCTATTAGTGCAACACGTCCATGGCCAAATTTTGTAACTTCAAACCCCTCTCCAGCTCCACTAGAACCCTAATGCAGCATTAAAGAATTATCAAGATACAACATCACTCGAGCAGAAATGTGAAATAGTCCTTACACTGGGGAAAACTTGAGGGTTCAAACTTCAAAGTCCCAACAAGTAAAAATCACATGCATTAAAAAGGTTCGCAGAATATTAAAAACACAAAGACCAATATGAGTTATCAGATCAGGCACGAAAAGAATCTAAAAGTTGCATACCTTTGGGGGTTCCAATAATTGTGTCCTCAACTTTGCTATCTTAGCCTTGAGCTGACCCAGGTGATATTCTGTTTCCAAGGAAGAGAATTCAAATTAGTACTTAATTAACAGACCTAACGAAGGCAAAATTCTTCAACCAGGTAAACAATATAAAGAACAAGGCACATCAGAAACTCTGAAATATGTGGGGAATCCAAGCAGGGAATCTACAGAGCTGAGGTATGTTTACTAAATAGAATTGACATATGAGCTACATATATAATTAGTCAATCTAAATTCCAATTATATGGCCCTGACTCCGTGTTACTAAATGCCGTGTAAACATTCCCATCCTAAGTCATAGTCATTACGGCCGCTCTAGATTAAAAATGAATAAATAAAATCAAAAATAAAACACTTGCACAAGAAATGGTGATTAAAATGCATCTTACCAGTGGCTTTATTTTTCTGGGTTCGAGCCATCTCGGCTTCAATTTCTTTGATCTTTTCTATAATCCCCATGGTTCCTCAAAATTTATCTGCAATGATTTAGAACAAGATATATTTTATCAAATAGGAATAACAAATAAATGTCCTGATTTATCAACTGGCATCTCGAAATAGCAATCACCCAAAAACTCGTTAATTATATTAATAAAAGCAAAGTGATTTAAATCAATAGTCGATAAGCAACAATTCCCTCGTAAACTAGGCGTAATTTGTTTGTTCAATGCAAATTCAAGTACAAATTACCTAATGAAGTATCTCCAGATGCTACTTTGAGCTAGATGGTCGAAAGTGGAAGAACGTCTAGGGCTTCTGAGGAGAGAGCGTATATTCTACCAAGACAGAAACTAAAGGCGTGTTTCTGTTTTAAACACAGCAATTTTTGTAAGAAGGCAAAGTTGAGCTTAAAAAAAAAAAGGTCTAATGTCTAGGATTGGATGTGGGTGTTTTGTAGGGCTGTCAATGGATTGAATTTTGATCTCAATCTGACGAAATTAACGAGGGATGGATTTAGGGTCTCAGTTTGATAACCCGATCAAGATCCGAATTCGATAATTCGTTAACTAAATGTATCAAATATGGATATAGGTCAATCTGATCTGATAACAATTCGATCTGATTTGTTATAAATAATTGAGTAGGTAAAATATTGTTATAGTATATTATTTGTCACTAAAATAAATAAATTTAGGATAAAAAAGTAATCAAATTCAAAACATAAAAAAGTTGAAAAATTTATAATTATTAAATCTGTTTAAGAATTGGAAAATTTGAAAAAAAAAAAATTGATTTCAACCAATGTTTTAAAAATCAACTCGGGGTCGAATCAATATCGAACCGATTGTCAAATTGAATAAATAACTATACACATAGATGTAAAATATTATAAAAACAATAGATTTTTTTAATTTTAGTTTACTAATTTAAAATAAATAAATATCTATATCTTTCTTAATTAAATTTATTATTGTAATTTATTTTACAACTTCAAAAATTAATAATTAATATGTAACAAATAATTTGATTTATTAATAGAAATAATGAAATAAAACATTTATATTTAGAATTGAAATTCAATTTTACTTTATCCCACATCGAAAGTCAACAGAAAATTAGAAAATGATCTCTCCTTTAAAAAGGAACATTATGATGGTAAAAGTCACTATTGAACTTGCTAGTTAAAACAAGTTGGCCTCAAATTAGTTCAAAGTTTTTAAAGAACATAAAATCATTTTTTTCCCAATTTTTATTAATTTCGGATCGGATTATCGGATATCCGATAACATAGCAAATCGAATATAGATTTAACAATCAAATATTCGTTGGATCGGATCGGATATATACATATCCATTTACAGCCCTAGTGGTTTGATTCGATATTTTTGAGAATCAACGATTGTATGGAATTATAGAAAGGAATAATTGCAATAGCAGTCTCAAATCTCTCTTTTTTCTATCTTTGTGCCAAATTTTTATGACAGTTACTAGAAGATAGAGACAAATTAAGATGCCGAGAAATAGAGGGAAGTAAACGATGATTTTGTAGAGGGTAGGGGAAATTTGAATTGACAAAAATGTCCATATTTTAATTGGTCAAAAATTCCATTTTTTAATTTTTTTTTTTTAGGTCAACTAACGAATGAACGAATAATTTCCAACAATTTTTTTTTTGACGTAAGAACTCGCAGTCGCTACCCGTGAGTGCGCACTAGGTAAACATCACTTCATGTGCAGTAGTCCGTAAACCACACAGAATAGATAAACCGCACTAGGTAAACCCGGTACGACGGGCTCAACCGATAAAGTGTTGGCGGGGGATTCAAACTCGTGACCTTCGATTTCCGCGTTCACTTGCTCCATCAACTCGACCACCCTCGAAGGAGATAATTTCCAACATTTTGTCCTTCTACGACTAATTCAAATGTTTGAGAATAGGCACAACCTGAATGTTAATGTAAAGTTGCAAAAAGAAAGAAAGAAGGAAAGAAAGTTTGAAACCACAACTACAATTATCCTTTACAAAATGAAAACCATTAGTTATATAAGTAGAAAAATAGTAGAACCAATACTACCTAGAGCTAGATGCGAGAAAGTGGGAGGATATCTATATGCTCACCTATGTACAACTCATCCAAAGAGTTCGTGTTCTCACTAGAAAAGAGAAAAACAAGGAACTAAAGGCTTGTTTTCTGCAAACTTGCGTTAAACAAAGCAATTTGTTTAAAAGGGACCAAGTTGAGCGAAAAATGAGAATGATCATTACTAACTTGCTTCGATTCAGTGGTCGGTTAGGATTTCTTAAGCTTCAATTCTAATTGGGAATTGTAATAACGAAAATTGCTGGTTGTATGAGCAGAAAAGAAACTGCAGATGTTAATGTGGCCTAGATAGGATAAAGTGGGAGAACATCTCCATACTCACATGTGTATAGTTTCATAGGAGAGTTCTTGTTTCTGCAGAAAAGTGAAAAATAAGGAATTAAAGACGTTTGTGCACACATGCATCTAAAATAGCAATTTGTTAAGAAGGGACCAAGTGGAGCGCAAATAAAATGAAAATTAGAATTACATGCTTTTTTTCTTTGAGTAATATTACCAGCCAAATCTCATTCATAAATCTCCTTGATCAACAAATTACCAGTCAGATCTCATTTATAAATCTCCTTGATCTGTTGTGACCTGTATAATATTGAATTTCGAGTAATATTATAAATTAAAAGGAAATTAATGGCATATTTTGCTGGGTCACAGTGGTCAGAAGATGAGCCAGCGTACGGGGAGATTCCGATGGTGGCAACTGATTACGATGCTTGCAGCTTCTACTAAGTAGGCAGTTGTTGGGCCAGACAATCAGCAAGATGCGGGTTCTTGGAATGCGAAATGTGGGTACCCACAAGGCTACAACTCCTTTGCTTTGACGTTAACGTTGGTATCAAAGGTGGTAACGTCGTTAGGTGGCGATGCTTGTGGTTGATTTTTAGGGATAGGGTCGTGGGGTGGGCGAATGAGACCCCTTTTTTATTTATTTTGGTTTTTTACTCTTATTTTATTTTTTTGGTTTTTTATAATACTAGTTAAGTTGAACGTGCATTGCACGTTATTCCGAAATACTTTATAAATATTGTAAAAGTAATATTTGATATCAACTTGTAGGGAGAATTTGCTGAGTATCAAATTATCTAAAAAAAATAAAATTTAGGATAAAATTTTAAGAGAATAAAATTTTACTCTCAAAATCCAACTTCTATAATTCAAATTTTTCGTGACGATGAAAAACTACAAATGAGCAACATTTTTATACTACATTTAGTACATAAGAATTAATCTAATACATGAATTTAAACGCCCATTAAAATCTCTAGATACATGAATAAGAATAAATTCACTTATGATAATCTATATTCATGTATATCAAGATTCATCAAACCAAGATTCATTGAGTCTAGATTAATTTGAATGTTAATTAATTGAGAATTAATGACACGAAATTCATACATGGTGAAGATTTTGTAGTATTTATTACATATTGAAAAACGAAAAGTAAGGTATTATTGAAATAATTAAATTGTAGTAGGGTTAAAATCGTCCAAAAAATAATTCTCACTTGATGTGATATTTAATATATTATAGATGGGCTTAACTGAGTTACCATTTTGCCCCCACCAAATTTGGTAAAAATCAATTTACAACTAACGGTCAAATGGATAGTTTTCATTCATTTGGACTCTAGCTGTATATTCATTCAAATGGATAGTTTTCATTCGTTGACATAAATTGAATGTTAGGGCAAGTTTGTAAAAATTGAAAAGGTTAGGGACATCTACTACAATTTTTCCATTTTTTAAGCATAAACAAGAAAGAAAATTCATCTGTATATATATTGTTTCAGATGAGTTTCATGACATTATACAAAGAGGACCGTTGACGCCTTAACAATCAACCAATAGCCAGTCTAGTTGTTAACAGTCGTTTCGACTATTTTTTTAATTAAAAATTCTGTTGTCCAGTGGTTGGGCCAATTTTTCACTATTTTTTTCTTATAATTAAAAATTCTATTTCGTCATGCAAATATGGTTGTAATCTCAATTTTTTGCTTTGTTGATTTCGAATTGAATGAAAAAGATTGATAAGATAGAAATAGACAAGTAATATATGTGGTGATATTCCAATTTTCATAACTTCAAGTACATCATATGTGGAAATATAACATAATTTACAAAACAAGCCGAAAGTTGATCCCTCTCAGTACGATATGGAATTGAGATTTCAATTCAATGAGTATTTATCCATTTCGATTCCACATATAAAAGTTACTTCTGATGCTGAAGTGAATTATCTATTTGAATTGAACAAAATGCATATGACTCATCTTTGTCGCCGAAGGTAAACACGAAGATTAGGAAGAAGGAATCACAATGCTAATGATTTTTGGGATACGGTGGAGATAACTCGTGAGGATGATGTAGTTATTGTCGATACAATTGTTCTTCATCGTAATCTCTTCGTTATGCACAAAATTTCATCGGTAGTTCACGATTACAAATGAGGATTTGATTGTTTCAACCCGTCGATACATGAGTGAGGTGGGAGCTCAAGGGCAGGATCGAGTGGACTGTCATCTAATTTTTCGCGTGTCGATGATGAGGATTGATAAGTGTGTTTTTGCGCACTTATTTAATACCTAGACAAGATAATTATTGATTAAAATGAGTGGATTTCTACTCACAATTATGTAACATTTGTTTTGTAGGCAAAAATCACCCAAAGGAAAGAGAACAAGACAAAAGAATGAAAAAGGTGAATAAATGTTCAAAAATGTGAAGTTTGGGACCAAGTTGCACAGAGTGAATTGCCTAAATAGGCACTGAACTTTACGCAATGCATTCAAGGGGTCACTGAACTTTAAAAATCACTTAAATGATCACTGAACTTTGCAAAACGTTTCCACTAGATCACTGAACTTTAAAAATCACATAATCCATCACTGAACTTTACAAATTGTTTCTACGAGATCACTAAACTTTGCAAAATGTTGCCCATGAGATCACTGCATTAGTGACCCATGAGAAATATTTTGCAAAG
>CAIGRF010028473.1:7242-19375 GCA_903798235.1 Fraxinus ornus
TAAATATTTAATTTAATAAATTAATTGTAAAATATAATTAATTATTTCAATGAAAAATCTGAGTTTTGTAAATTTAAACTTTTGAGCCTGATTTTTTATTTCATGAAAGATAAAGTCTGACCCCTGAATTTTTCCCTTAATTCTTTAAGCTACTTCCAACGGTTGTTTTCGGATCGAGCTTTTGGACTTGGTTGCTGGTAACAATTTAATCTAACGTTTACATCAAAACTCAAGATTCATTGAGTATCAATAATTTATGAGCTTAATCGAACTTCTGGGAAGAGGGAGGATGAAAATTCCAAAGCTAGATAAAATGCCACGAGCTCAAAACCACAAAACAGCTCTGTTCTTTTTTCTTTTTCTTTTTTTTAATAGGGAATTTGAAGCTTTCAATGCCAAACTCCCATGCCTATCTTGGTTGGACCAACCTAACCAGATATAGATTCAAATTTTCTTCAGTACTGAAATAAAATAAAACAACAAGATTGAAGCCTAGAACCATTATAGCTTGAAAACCAACTCTTACAGCCCAGAATGGGTTATTCTACTCTCTTGTTTTTTGGTAGGACCATTCTAGCTTGGAAACCAACTCAAGGCACCAGTTAAGTTGAACCTACTTATAACAAAACATTCCACTTGTTTCAGCTCTCTAAGAATACAAATGCACATCTTGAACAATGTTGCATGAAGAAGAAATCAGACAGAATCACACAAAAGTGTCGAATTATGAGCTACAATGACATTTACAAAGACAAATAGCTCGAGAAAACACGATCTCATTCCTGAATATCCTAAAAGAAGTTCTTTCGCTGTCTAATTTCCCTCTATGAATTCCGAATCAATAAATTTAACGCCTTTTCCATTATTAGGTTATTGCAACATTCGGAGGATTACCTGCAGGGCATCTTTGTCGGCGGGGACGTCTAGTTGTCTTCCCCCATCCTGTTATGCTTCTATCCTCCAAACCAGCTTCAATACTATTAAGTTGCTGCATCAATGAGTTGCAAACTGGGGTGGGAATAGTTGGGGTTGTTTCAACCACTGTCCGTTGCCTCCCCCGAGCACCCCTGTTTCTAGTGCTATTCCTTCTCATCAACCCAGAATTCCAGGGATGCCCGGTAGCTCTCATCAGGCCTCCAAATGTCTGAAGATCCTCGGTCACCTCGTGTCTGGACAACGATGTCAGACCAGGAAGAATGTCCCTTTGGAAGTCCCTCCGCTGCCTTCCTCTCCTCGAGGGACCCCTTCGAGATCTATTTGGTAATGAATCAGGTACTATTTCTTCCATCTTTTTGACTTCTGGAACAAAGGGTTTAGGCATGTAGTCTTCTTTCATCTCTGTCAGTTGCAATGTCATGGCCTCAAAATCATCTATCTCCTCAAAGAGATCCCGAATTGATGCACCATTCCTGTATCTCGATTCTTTGCTCTTGAGTTTATCTGCATGTGACGAAATAACATCGACAAACCAGAGCAGGGGTTCTGCGAACAAAGCGTCCGGTGGACAGAATATGTTATCCTCTGCTAGGATTTTCTGACTGGAAGATGAGATAGCAATTATAGTCTGTGCTGTATTTCTTACAATTTCATCCTGTATTTGTTCAGCTTTATGTTCGGAAGATAGCAAGGATGCCTCAACCTGTATATTTTCTCGGGACGGTGCATTATCATCCTCAATCTCCAGAATTACTGGGGCTTCTAGATCTATTTCGACTGATGTCTTTGTAATGGCACTGTTGCTTGGAACAGAGGATGCCGGTGGATCTTCATCGTCATTGATACAAGAGTTCAAATCGATTAGATTTCTAGTACAGGTACCTTTTGTATATATTTCCTTCTCTATAATCAGTTCCGCTGCTATCTGCTCATCCGACTCACAAGCTACATTAATATCAATTATTCCATTTCTTCTTTCATTTTTGGAAATTTTACCTTCAGAAGGGAGAATACCCGAGGTGGAAACATGGGATGCTGGCTCAATTTTATGAACACTCGGAAATTCAAAAATGGGAAACCCCAGAATTTTCTTAATATTCCGAGTCTCGTGTATGGCCACAACCTCACAATCACTTGAAGCTGATATGGCATTTGGGGGAAATGTTTGGTTAAGATCTCTCACCGTTTCGCTCTTACAACACGGGGGAATAGAAGAAGCTTGAAGGTATGCCAAACTTCCCAAGAGTTCTGAACTCCTAGCACCGGCGGCAGCCTCATTTGTATAGGAGGGCTTCGGTTTTAGCCAAGGCCATGTTGACACATCAGCATGCTTACTTTTTTCATCCATCTTATTGAGATCTTGCAGGCAAGATGTCGCATTTGATGAGCTCTTCAAAACTGCCTCATTCAAGTCAATATCTACAGCAGGCTTCCTATCCACATGAGTCGAGCCCTTCAGAAACTTCTCATATCCATGATTAGCAGAATGGTCAGATGCTACATTATCACCCTTGCTGCAGTTAAAATAATCAATGGCATCTGATGGCAAGTGAATTCGTAGTTCTTTGGATCCAGAGACATGCCCATGGTAAAATCCATTCTGGGATGTTACATCACTTCCCAAGCTCAGGTTCAACCTAGAGCTAGCATTGACTTTCCACTTGTCTCCAAAGGTTTCTTGGCTTGTTGAAGCGGAATTTATATATGTTGGCAACGAGGTTATCTTTTGAATAAAGCAACTTGTGGGCTTTGCTGAAGACGAATGGAAGTGAGACCACGAATCGGAAAAACCAGAAAATGAGGACGGACCAGGAATCCGAGATGCAACAACTGGTTCTGAATGGTTATTATTGGAGTGATCACGACTTCTCTCTCTCCACAAATCTTCGATACTGGGATCAGTTGGGCATTTTCCAGGAGGATGACAAACCTGGCTAAGCATGACATCTGCCGGCTGGGAAGGTATATGCAGCTTCTCTTTCGGGAGACCTTGAAGTGCAGAAGCAGGATTACTTTTACTGGATCCTGTAAAAGAATTGAGTAGTTCGAAAAACCATTAGAATCCACAAAAAGGAACAGATGTAAAGAAAAAGTTAAGAGTCAGTAGCGTCTACAAACAGATTGAAGTATTGTGATTTTACATAATTCTCTAACAGAAAACATGCTTTCTGGAAATGTTGAGATTGGTAATAGGTCCTTTGAAATCAATTTCTGAAGCATATACTGCCAATTAAGATGAGAGTTTATATTCTCCGCAAACAATAACAACTAAGCCTTGTTCCAATAAATTTGAAGTTAGACACGTCAATCCTTTTCCACCACTTTGTTCAGTTGATGTACAAAATCTAAAGCAATTAGATGTTTAGCAACTACCATAGGCCATGTTATTTTCTATCTAGCCCTCCCTATTATGACAAATGAGCTAAGATTGTATCACGCACACGAATTAGATCCTCTTTAGCTATACGCAAAACATGTCCTAACCACCTAAATCGATCTTCCCTTATTTTACCTCAATCAATGCTAATTCCTCTTGTTGGCATATAATCTCATTTCTTATCTTATTCATTTTAGTATGACCAAGACATCCATCTTAGCATTCTCATTTATCAGACATTCTATGGACATTTTGTCCTTTAATGGCCCAGCTCTCATAACCACAACACAATTGATCATCTCATTTTTTGATGAAAATGGGCTTTTAAACTTGAGGGAAAATTCTTATCACACAGAACAAGCTAAGAATTTAATTAACTTAAGCTCGAAGCTGAGATAGAGTTAAATTATAAAATAAACTGATGAGTTTTATGTAACATTAGTAACACTATTTACCTGCTTCATGTACATGATTGAGCCACCCCCTCTCTTTGACTTCACTCCCAATTGATGAATTTATCAAAGATCTGTTATGGTTATACATGGTTTCTCCCAGTACACGTCCAAATCCTGCACTTGGTTTAGCCGACAGATCTACACCTTTAGTCTCTCCGACATTTGAAGTACAACCAAGAAAATCAATAGATGATGGAGCCATTACTTCTTCAATGGGAATGGGTTCGTTTAGATCAGCTAGACCAGTAGATCTCCTCAAACAAGAATTTGAAGCCGAGGCATCTCCACTGATGAAAAACTTACTACTATTGGGGGCAAATTTTTGAACTCCATTAGGTGTACAACTCAAAATTCCAGATACTTTCCTGTCCTGTATGCATTCCTCATCTTCAGTATCAACATACTGATCGGCTGGAAGTTGGAGATCAAACAACTTCTTCCTCACCTTAGAGGGTCTCAAATCCAGTGCTTCGGTCTCCTTTGAAGAACACCCGTGATGGAACAGGATGTGTCCAGTGTGCTTGTCATTCCCGTTTGTACAACTCGAAGGAGAATTAACAATTTCAACTCCCGAGACAGATGTTCTACCATGACCAGAATGCAACAAAGGAAAGGCCGTCATTTGCTGTTTTCGAGCATCTTCTGATGGTATTTGAGATCCATGTAGACTTGATGACGACGATGATGGTTCCCTCATTGTCCGATGTTTACATAGTTCATTCTTTTTTATTTCTTCCATCATGTTCCTTTGAGTTCTGTAAAGGCGATGGAGTTCATAAACCTGGATGACGGCAAAGATTCCACTAATCAAGCTTCTGTTACATTACTGAACTTTTAATTGACAGAAAGGGTAAACTCTACATACAGGATGTTTGGCGAAGCTTAAAAAGGGCAAGATTTTATACTGAAAATCCAAAAATAAAGTAACTTTTAAAAATTTCAAACATGTTTAGCAAAATATAATTGAACCAGCTGCGTGTTTTAGATCAACAGACGAATTAGCAAAATTAACCAAGTACCTGATTCTTGAAAATTGCTTCATGTTCAAGCATTGTTTGCTTTAATGCATCCTTATCATATCCCAGATACCCGTCCATTACAGTCCTCGGCACAAACAAATTGTAACACTGCCCAATTGTTAAGGGCTTGTCTCCATAAAATAGGGGCCAGCTACTGCTGTTAGAATCCTCGTTAAGATCCCTCATGGAAGAATACCCTGGGAAGTAGCGTTTGCAGTGCACTTTCATTGCCATTCCTGAAGAGGATATTTGAATGAGAAAAATAATTCCTAAAGTCCCGAAAACAATGTGAAATAGTTTGCTCTTTCTTTTCACATACCTGTATCTATTTTCCCACTTTTCCAATTAAACAGGTTATATGAAGGTAACTTATGTTTTATCACTTAGCATAAACATCTAAGATAATTCATAAGAAAATAACAAATAACAAATTAAGCCCAATTCCCAAAACATTTTTTTTTTATAAAGAAAAGAGCACAGAATGACCACTAGTACTAGTGGTAATAAAAAGAATAATCTTCTTTCTTTTCCATCGAAAATAAACGAGGCAGAGACGTTTTCTCTTATCAGACAACTGAGATCTATGTCAATACAACTCTTCTAAATGTATTTATGCTACTGTATCTGAGATTTGACAACCTAGCATAACTGCACCCGACACCAGAATGTGAATCCAAGATTAACTATGATAAGTTATATTGAAGTGTGGCTACCTAATTGTTTCTTAGCAAATATCCGATGCATTTAAGACCCATATATTGCTTACCAAGTATATAATAATTATTTCACGAGAACAACTATCATATACATCATGAGAAAAACCAAGAAAACAACATTTTCCAAGTAGTATATTGAAAATCTAGTGACTGCTTCAATGGACGTTCTATTTGATTAACACTGACCTGTTGGATCTACGAGTCAAGGAGACGTATGTTATAAGCGCCTAACAGAACCAAACCTCGAAGATTAACCTCCACCGGAAAATCACTTTCTTACCTATTCTATCACAAATTAATGAAAATGTCTCTATTTTCCGGTAAGACACTCCAGCCAACAGCATTATTCCCTATGAATGTACAGATCATCCCAATATGTAAGTTGAGTCGATTGTTTGCCTCGGGAAGTAAAAATTATAGTAGCAACATGTCGTGCTTATACCAATATAAAGGCAGCACATCAAGAAATATTTGAATGGATTATAAAATGGAATAGCTAGATCAAAATTAATACGGCCGCACATAGTAGTACGATAAAAGAATAATCTGGTTGTAATTTTGGAAGTTTTATAAAAATGGGACAAATTTAGCTTGCACAAAAGGGAATTCTAGACATGAATACAGTTCAACTAATACTGTTAGAACCGGAACAAGGTGGCAATAATTTAACATATGCTCCAGAAAAACGAATCACCAGTAGCATAAATACAAGGAAAATATTTAGATTATTTTTTGCTTTGCAAGATTGAATTCAGGTAAAAACAGATTCTTTATAGAAATTGTCACTCGTCAAATCCAAGAACCCGTCACAAAAAATGAAGAACATCCCAATTAAACTAGCTGCTATATTTAACAAATCAAATGTACTTCCAATCATCGTAGACAATATCTGAAAAACCCAAACTAAGTCATTTTGAGGCCAGTTATAATTCAGTTTCTCAGATAATTAATCATAAGAAGAACTCTTGAAATAAAAAAAATAAAAAATAAAAAACTATATTTTTCTGTTTTGTCCAATTCGTGGTCAAAATCTAATAAATCTTAAAAACCAAGAAAGTTAATAAAAACATAATTACCTCAGACCCACATCCTGGAATCACATCTTCTCAACAAACCTTCATGGATTGAATCGTAGTGAGTCTCACAGTAATTAAGAGCTTATAATCATGTGAATTTAAGGTTTTTTTCACTCAATATCACCAAATAAACCAAGAAAAATGACGAGAAATGATTAAAAAACTGTTAAATGAAAATAAGTAAACAAAAAAGGTGAATGGCTTGGAAATTTCATTGAAGAAGCTCAGATCCTCGTCAAACTCAACGAAAGATTTCAGATTTTGATCTGCTGGGCCACTCTCTGTCCAAAAAGGAAGTACCTTTAGAGAGAGAAATGAGAAAATACATGAAGAAAGAATTTATGCAATTGTATATAACTATTACTGTTATTGTCTATAGAGAGAGAAAGAGAAGCTAAGAAATCTTCAAAACAAACGAACAGTGACATCAAAATTTGTCAACATCCGGTCTCTTTTCATTCTCTTTATGGGATTTCTTTTAGCTGTACTGTAATAATTTCTTGGATTTTGAGAAAATGAAAATAAATGGGCTTCCTGATTCTCTGATTCTCTCTACCTGTGTTATGCCAGGAGATTTTGCTAGGTTTTATATGGATACTCATTGACAATTAAAAAAAAAAAAATGCCAATAAAGGGCTGCCATTTCAACCATATAAACTGTCCTTTCATGTACAAGGGTTTATTCCTTCTTTTTTTTGATATCCAGGTGTCCCAATTTTTTATGTCAGACTAAATCCTGGACCTCCAACACTCTTGCCCCTAGAACCTTGGAGGAAGTAAATCATGGGACATGCCTCAATTGGTTCTCAGGTTCCCCTCACCAACTGTACACTTCTGCGCACAAGGGACCATCATCCAAAGTGATTGCTCAATACCAAAGAAATCTGACCGCAAGTTCCCACCAGGATTTGAACCCCCACTTTACCATTGGAAGAGAGTTATGTGCTGATTGTTCTGCCAGTTGAACTGTGCCCTGAGGGACAGGGGCTTATTCCTTTATATTGAAGTTTAGGTGTTCGTTTGAATGTTAGATAAATCAAAATAATTGATTTACAGTAAAAGGGATAAAGAATTCATGATAGGAAGTTGAATGAGAGTCGAACGTAAAAATGATAAAAAAGTTCAAAGTGATGCGGCCGATTTACAAGTAAAACGGTGTCGAATCTTAGCCAGTGTTTCACATTCATTAAATTAAATTTTTTTCTCAAATTATTTTCAATCACGTATTCATACAATAAAATATTTTGCACATAAATCCAAAATATTTTTCTACTTTTTAAACATATATTTTCCAAAAAAAAAATTAATATTCCAAAACTCATTTTGATGAATGTCAAACATGGGCTTAATATGATCAATTTTTGGCTCGTTTTAATATGGTCTGTACTAAGTGAAAATAAAATTAGTTCTCGATTTTTATTTTGGACGAGCTGATCGAGTTAGTTGGATTTTGACATCAATGTTTTGAATTTTTATTTTTTTTGGGTGAATGTGTAATTAAAAGTATAAAAAAAAAAAAATTGGATTTACGTGTAAAGTCTTTTAATTTTTGAATGTGTGATTAAAAATAAGTATGAGAAATTTATATTTTGGATGAACTGGTCGAGTTAGTTGGATTTTGACATCAATGCTTTGATTTTTTATTTTTATTTATTTTTATTTATTTTTATTTTTTTTGAGAATGTGTAATTAAAAGTATGAAAAAAATTGAATTTACGTGTAAAGTATTTTATTTTTTTGAATACGTGATTAAAAAAAAGTATGAAAAATAAAGAAGTTTAATTTAAAAAGAGCAAAATGTGAGCTTAATTTTACTTTAAAGTACACAACTAAGGTAGTTGTCAGACTAGAAAGAAAACAAATATTTTAGTTAGGGGTATTAAAATATCTCTCAAGTCTTAATCTGCTATATTAAGTAGGGTTTTATTAATAATATATGACAGGCAAGATGTGGGTCCCAATACTGACAATGGGTAGCATAAGGTTTCTAAGTAGGCCCTTGTTTGGGCCCTTTTTTTTTTTTTGGGGGAAAAAAAAATACATTTTGCAATATTGGTCTTTTAAAAAATGTACATGCTATATAATTTTTTTCCCAATAACTTGATATGACAGTACGCTTCGACCTTCCTCACGGATAATATAACTTAAATTTAACCATTTTGCAACGTTCTCTTCTGTTTAAGATATCACTATATGTGTCATGTCTAATCGTATGAACATAATTACATTTATAATAAAACCCGTGAATTAAATAAAACTGGTGTAATGAATCTATTAGTGTTTCCAAATGTTATTCTCCTTTAGAGTTTGGCAAGGTATCGCGTTAACATTAATTGATTCGATTGACATTATAACAAATCTTATTAAATTCCTCAACCACTTGTTGCTAAAATGATGTGTCTACTACATAATCACTACTCAAGAAGTCCATAAGTGTGTGCCTCTATAGAATTGACTTGGTGAAAATGAATAATTCTGGAATTTTTGTTCTTGATAGTTAATTTATTGTGAACTTTAGACTTCAAAAATCAAAAGATATGGTCCGAACACATGTAGTCATTGTCACGTGAAATGTGTTCAAATTTTCCAATTAGTGGAAAATCTTGATCAAAGATTCATTGATTAATTTGATTTAAGGTTTTGTCTTCGGTCTTAGTTCACATGGATGAAAGTTGATAAGGGAACAAAACCCTGTTTTCTGATAAAAAGTCTTGGGTTTTCTATACCAAAATTATTTGCTAGCATTTCAAAATAAAAAATAATACTATTCATCGTCGACTTAAGTAACAGTGGACCATTTGTTTCGGTAAAGGATTTGTTGATAATAAATAATATTACTCTTATAAATATCGACAATTATATACAATATATAACATCGAATTAGAATTAAGAGGGACGTGTTTGGTGTACAATTTTTCATAGAACCAAACATGACTAAATAAAAAATGTGATAGTAATATCCTAATAGCATTACATTATTATTGTTAACACGTGCATTATATTATAACTGTTAACATGTCATGACACTATTTTCATTACTGTCTGTACGCATGTCACATTATCTATATTATTATTTAATTAATGTGTAGCTTGCTTCCCACTAGCATTACTGTTACACCAAGTTGTGTCAACATGTGATATGCAATGACACGTGATAGGCTCTCTATATATTACATTTTTGATAATTTTGATTTTATCATTATTTTACTTTATGGTCATAAGTATTTGGAGGGGTCAAATGGGCTTCAATTTATTTTCTATATGTGCAATTGAGATATTGTATTGTATTTCGGATTGATTTAGTTTACATTACGAATGAGATGCTATCGAATTTTTGATAAATTATTGCGTGATAGCTATCTTTCAATGCAGTTTTTAAGTCCTCACTTATTGAAACGACTCATATTTCAGAGATTATTTGTAAGCCATCGTATCTCGAAAACTATTTGTAAGTATTCATCTGTTCACGACTTCTATCTTTTTCATAGGGTGATAATTATCGCGTAAATAAGGTTTTCTTCAAATAAAATAAAGATAATCAAAGTTTACCTAATAATTTATTAACATCATGTTTGATACCCATTCTTCTAAAATACATTTTTTATCTCTTATTTTCAATAACATAATATTGCACGTAAATTTAAAATTTTTCTTATTTTTAATCACATGTTTTCCATTAAAATACTATTTAAAATGAATTATTGGGAGAATAATGTGACTCAAACTAGGTGTAAATCACCGAAGAGTTGAAGACTATTTATTTCGATTGTAACTCCCTAAAAATAACGTGCAAACCACACTCTTAGCAAGGGCAAAACTGGAAACTAAACACTGTGTCCGAATGTACGACAAAAGTGCAGATAATTTTGCGTCTAAAATCCCATCAAACACCTTCATGTCTTCTCAAATCCCGAGGTCGATTCAACCTCACGAATATTGGCCCTCTATAATTTCATTAAAGATCCTTATATTCCTATAATGTACAAAAAGGCCCTCAAAATATTTTCTGACGGGATTACCTTACCCCTCAAAATGTGGACCCAACAACGTTTTCACATTTGACACAACTCCCAAAGGGGTTGATGGGAGTTTGCTTTTTCAAGAAACCCCACAACCACTCCTCCAATTGCCATTTCTGTATGGAAGTACCATATTTGTCCTTTACATAGCTCTTGTTGACTACAGTGTGTTTTCCCCCTTTTATTTTTCCAAAATACATATTCCTCTCTTTTATTTTTAAAATACATATTTTTCAATAAAATAATATTAAATATAAATCTAAAAAAAAAATTTATATTTTAACCACACATTTCCCTCAAATCACTATTCCAAAATGTATTTTTAACTAAAAATGAGACTCAAACAAGCTCGTACATCTCATTTTAATTGCAATAAACTTCTTATTTTTTGTTTCTTTAATATATGTGTAACACCCCGAATTTTCTTACTATTTTCTTAAGGGCCTAAATTTAAGGTTGGTCATTTAGCAAATGAAACAGCCGATGTCTAACTCGTCATCACACTAAGTCTAAAAGTTAAAGCGATAAGTTTAAACCACTTATTCGCATGAAGTATTAATTTTTATTTTGTGTATAATTTATCGTAAATTTGGTTTGGGTTGAATATTTAAATATCATAAAAGTTGATAAATATATCAAATATTATACTCATTTTGTAACTCGTGTTAAATAACATCAATTGGCTCAAGAAAAAGTAATTTTTAACTTGTTATGTGCAAGTTATTTTAATAGAAAGAAAATGATTATCTTTTAATATAATGTTAATATATAATATATAAAAATGAACATTTTAGGAAAACGTGTACAATCACATATTTAATGCTAATAACCCCATATTTAATAGGAAACGTTTCAATTTCATTAATTAATTAAAATGTTGAATTTTTTTTGCATTTAAGACAGAGACGTTTGGCGATTTGTTTGAGTCGTTGATGGATATTGTGTTTAATGTTTATGTATGTATAATTAGGATAGAATTTTCACTTTAAAAAAAAAAAAAATTACACCACTTCATTCTTTGCAATTTCACTTCACGTGTATTATACACAATTTCATTATTTACATTCTCATATTTGTTTAAAGTATCAATTAAGGTAAGAATACATCAGTGCAAAGGGATAAATTCTTATTTCTCGATATTTATATAAATTTTTGGCATGAAATACTCTAAAGCCTTCGATCGATTTATATGTTAAGTCTTTCGAAATTGACCGTTAGGTCAATATGTTATGAGAATTCTTAACAAATTCCTTGAGCTATTGAATATCGCGACCAGTTTGCTCTAAATCTAAGAATGTTGGTTTGTTATGTCATTTTTATATTCATATCATGTTAATAAGAATATGCACGTATTTTTTACTGAGTATTTTCGAAATACTCACTCTTACAATAACTTTCAGATTAAAACGGGCCGTGTGGACGAGTGGAAGATTGACCGAGTGATGCTATGGGATCGCCAAGTAAAAGTTTAGAATGATAAATGACAAATTTTATTTTTTAAGACACTTTATGTTAAATGTGGTACTCGTTATTTT
>CAIGRF010028473.1:46860-58855 GCA_903798235.1 Fraxinus ornus
CTCCCTCCCTCTCCCTCTCCCTCTCCCTCCAAGTTTTATCAATTAACTTGATCTCTGCAAAAATTCTCAGATTTTGATTGGGTAATAATGTCCACCCTTGTCATCGATATCACATTTTAATGTAATGAAAGTTTTCGAAATTTGTCTATTTTTGTACTCTTGTCTTCAACTTTTTTTTTAGTTGCATTTTTTAGTTGTAATCTTTAATTAATTAGTAGATCATGTCTCTATAGACGATTTCTATTGAAATATTTTGCTAGCGTGTATCGAAATTATGGTCAAAATTTTGTATTAATTATTTTTTTAAATTTAAAGAACAATAGGCAAATTAGTCTTTTTATGCCATTCTAACCTGATTTTTGGATGAAAACTATCATTAAAGACAAATTGAAAAAATAGAAGGTTAAAGATAAAAATGCAATGATAAAAAGTTGGGAACATAAGTACAAAAATGAGTATTGATTGTGAAGGTTCATTGAAATTATATTTTGGCATAATTAACAAAATTCATGGTATAAATATAATTATACATTTTGATATTTGTCAAAGTTAGACTTTAAGCCCCTGTATGGTTTAATTGAAAATCATTTTTTTTTTGTGAATTTTGATAAATAAATTGATGGGATGTATGGTTAAAAAGTTGTGGATTCTATAAAATGTGTCGTTAAAATAAATTGTTAATTTTAACTTAAATTTTAATTAAACCAAATATGGGTTATCTAATTTCACAAGCGGTCACTGAACTTACCTAAAAAGTAAAAAACGATCACTAAATTTTAAAACTTATAGCAACGGGCACTGAAATTTTAGACGCTTTCACAAACGGTCACTGAACTTACTATTATGATTGTTATGATATTAATTAAAACGTAAAGGACAAAAATACGTGGACATAGAATCTTGAGGATCTCAAGTGGAATTTTTTTGCTATTAAGGCCTATACCCAAAAAAAAAATCTTGATTAACACAAGGGAACCTACGGATTGGAAGATTAAGGCATGACTTTCTCCCAAAGAGTCAAATCGTGAATTGTAGAGTTTTTTTTTTGGTTTGGGCCTTGATAGCAAGAAATTTACATTTGAGGTCCTCAAACTTCAATGTCCACGTATTTTTGTCCTTTAAGTTTTAATGAACATTATAACAGTCCTAATAGTAAGATTTTAGTGATCGTTTGTGAAAGCTCCTGAAATTTCAGTGATTGTTGCTGCAAGTTTTAAACCTCAACAATTATTTTATAATTTTTAGGTAAGTTCAGTGATTGTTTGTAAAATTAACCTATTTCTTTTTTCAACAAAGTAAAATAAAAAGGTGGAGGGGAAAGTAATAGGCTGCATCCCACGCCGTTTCTATTCCCTCCAATATTCTACGCTATAAATTAAGTCGCATTTTACATTTACATGGTTTGGTTGCGAAAGTGTCGCATTTTTTTAATTTTTCTTTTTAATGTCGAATGTAAAATGTGAAGCAATGTAATGGTAGTGGTACACTCCCGCCGGAAAAAATCTACTCTCTGAAAGACAAAGCTCAAGGTTAGGGTTTTACACACACACACATTTTTTTTTTTTCAAATTAAATCACAGGGATTTCGAATCTCTGTAGCCACCGATCAAACCAATAATATATTTTTTTATAATTATACATTTTGATATTTGTCAAAGTTAGACTTTAAGCCCCTATATAGTTTAATTGAAAATCATTTTTTTTTTTTGTGAATTTTGATAAATAAATTGATGGGATGTATAGTTAAAAAGTCGTGGATTCTACAAAATGTGTCATTAAAATTAATTGTTAATTTTAACTTAAATTTTAATTAAACCAAATATGGGTTGTCTAATTTCACAAACGGTGACTGAACTTATTTAAAAAGTACAAAATGGTCAATAAAGTTTAAAACTTGCAATGGTCACTGAAATTTTAGACGCTTTCACAAACGATTATTGAACTTATTATTAGGACTGTTATGATGTTAATTAAAATGTAAAGGACAAAAAAACGTGGACGTAAAATCTTGAGGATCTCAAGTGCAAATTTTTTGCTATTAAGGCCCAAACCCAAAAATAATCTTGATTAACACAAGGGAACCTACGGATTGAAAGATTATGGCGTGACTTGACTTTCTCCCAAAGAGTTTGAAAGTTCAAATTGTGAATTGTGGAATTTATTTATTTTTTGGTTTGGGCCTTGATAGTAAGAAATTTACATTCGAGGTCCTCAAGCTCCTATATCCATGTATTTTTATCCTTTAAGTTTTAATTAACATCATAATAGTCCTAATAGTAAGTTCAGTGACCGTTTGTGAAAGCTTCTGAAATTTCAGTGATCATTGCTGTAAGTTTTAAACTTTAGTGACCGTTTTATAATTTTTAGATAAGTTCAATGACTGTTTGTAAAATTAACCCATTTCTTTTTTCAAAAAAGTAAAATAAAAAGGTGGAGGGGAAAGTAATAGGCTGCATCCCACGCCGTTTCTATTCCCTCCAATATTCTACGCTATAAATTAAGTCGCATTTTACATTTACATGGTTTGGTTGGGAAAGTGTCGCATTTTTTTAATTTTTCTTTTTAGCCGCGTTAGGTGCACATTATTTTAAAAAAGAATGAATTTTTTGATTGATGTGATGGGGAATATGTGGTTGAAAAAGAATGAAAAGTTATTGACGTGATGGAAAATATTATTTTATTGAAGAATGTGTGTTTGAAAATGAGTAGAAGAATGAGAATGAAAAAAAAAATATGGCCGGAGTTAATATAATAATATCGAATGTAAAATGTGAAGCAATGTATTGGTAGTGGTACACTCCCGCCGGAAAAAATCTACTCTCTGAAAGACAAAGCTCAAGGTTAGGGTTTTACACACACACACACACACACACATATTTTTTTTTCAAATTAAATCACAGGGATTTCGAATCTCTGTCGCCACCGATCAAACCAATAATATATTTTTTTCTGGAGATTTTGAGTTAGAAAGATTGCAGCTTGTCGAAGTGAGTATTTTTTTTTCTAATTCTTCTTCATGCTAAAAGCTCCCAATGGCTTGGTGGGAAGGCGTAAATGAAACTCGTGTTCTGATTGCACCAGGTATTATCTTGCATACGGATTTTATGCATTTGGTACTTGGCGTTTCTTGTTTGTCTAATTTATTATACAATGTAAATTTATCAGCTGAACCAAGTTTTAATTACTAATATCTGTTCATTAGAATTCTTTTGAGTTTGGCTTCAATTTTTATTTTATCAGTTTATTTTCCGTTTTCTCGAGATTGGGGTAGAGATAGATGTATTTTTGCATATTTCTGTAAATTTTACGAGTTTCATGTGTTTCCCATACATCAATATATTGCAATGGAACAAAGTTAAAGCCTTTCAACAACTTCCACTGAGAGTTTGCGTCATTTCAAGAGTTAGCGTCTGAGCAAAGAACATGGGTTACAACATGACACGTGCATGAAATTTGTTTTATGACTGTTTCTTGATGTTATATTACAACTGTAAAGGAAAACTCTGAATTCTTTTAGTAATTTTATTCAAGCATACATCTCTTGAGATGTCTTTGCATCGCAATTTATTCACCTATCTCAGTTCTTGGATGATTTGCCATGTTGTATACTACTTTTAGCTATTGTTGACCTATTTTTCTTTTCTGGATGGCCTGGGATCCAAGTTTACTTGTAAAATTGTAGTACAACCCTTCCACAATTTTAATAACCTTTGCCTTTGACGGAAAAAGGGTGCCAGCACAAATAGTTTAGCTTTCCAATTTTATTGTACAGTAAACACGCAGGCCCATTTGATAAATTAGACACCAGCTGCATATGCCATTGATTCCTTGTGTTTTCTTTGAAATGTATTTGTACATCTTATATATCTCCCTTGGAAAATTATTCAGTGAACTTTAGAGACTATTTATATATCTCACCAACTGCAAAAGAACTAACAAATTACTGTAGGGTGAACTCGAATTTTCAGATGTCACAGTAACTTAAATAAGAGAGGCTAATTATCCAGAAACCATGCCTGTTGCAGTTACATCAGGGAAAAATAATATTAATATTGACATTATAAGCTGGCCTGTGCATCCTTGTGCAGCACCAGGGATTATTGTGTTAATGCAACTGTCAGGTTGTTCCACTTGAAAGTTTGAACTTTGAACTGATGGCCTATGGAAATCACTAAACACATGTTAAACCCAAATCAATGCAATAGTTGTTTTTCGTCTCCGTGTCATTCTTTTATCGTGTATGTTTCATTGTATATATCGATGAAGCACTTTGCTTACAACTAATTGAATCTGATATGCAATCAATCATCCTTATTTTTTAACCTTAGCGATCTATTAGGTTTTTAAGCTTATAATTGCAGATTCTTCCACAAGCGGGAAGCATGTGGGCCAGTTTTTATCACTTAGGCATCCCAAAACTGGTAATTTTACTTCCTCGGTGAATTAACTTGTTTATGCCTTGTGGAGATGAACAAGATCTGGTTAGCTCGTTCTCTCATATATCAGCTCATCATTTTATTAATTTGTTTATCATATTATTCCGTTTTCCACCTTTTCAAAAATTATTTAGCCTCTGTTTGAAAGAATTTGTAAATGGTTTCATTTATAAATAGATAAAAATGATTGGCGGAAAAATGGATAGTATGTGTTGGTCCATTGGAATGTGCGGTTGAAAATGAAGTTTGACCATTTATAAATTGATTTATAAAGTGTTCCAAACCGAGTGTTAACTGTGGATGTTAATTCTGCTATGTTATGTTCAAGTCTCTGAGGCAATTCACTAATATGACAGGAAATATGGCATGCTACCTCTTTATTGACAGAGTTCTTCAAGAACTTCACTGGTTCAAGCAATCTTATGGGTCTTGGTTCCTTGGGGACTACGTTTGTGAAGGTGAAGACATCCATTTAGCATAATTTGCTAACCCGTGTATATGTCATTAACCATGGATGACCATTTGAATGGATTGATATATGCCATTTGGCAAAACTTTTAGTTTTTGCAGTCTTCTTACAAATGCCTTCATGCCACATCACTTTTCACTAGTGAATAGTAAGAATCCTGCCAAAATTTCTCAGTCAACATTTCTTATTTAGCTGATTAGCTCCTTTTCATTTTCCCCATACAGACGGTCGCCTGTACACTGCTACTCCAGTTGATCCTGTCTTCATTCTGTTGCCAATTTTTGAGGAAGCACGGATGAAGGTCTGCAGTCACTGTTTAATGTTGGTTGTGGCTTTTGGATTTGAGATGCTTTTCCTTGACTGCTTTGCTCTTCTGGCATATGTTTCTAGTTAGACTTAACCTCACAAGCAGTAGAATATAACCATTTTGTTATGGACAATAATTTTTATATAGGGCTGGACAAAAGTCCCGAACCGAACCGGACCGAACCGAGCGGTTCTTCATAAATTAAATACCTGAACGGGTACCCGAATTGAGAACTGAACGGTTTGGGTTGGGTAACGGGTCTAGACCAAGAACCGAAGAATCGAATAAGACCCGAAACTAAATAAATTTTTTTTTTATATTGGATTAATTAAATTTTTTAAAACAAATTAACACATTAATCTAGCCAAATTTATTTTTTATAATATATTTATTCACTAGGCTGTTCAAACTCATTTTAAAAATTATTTACAAAACNCATTAACCATGGATGACCATTTGAACGGTTTGATATATGCCATTTGGCAAAACTTTTAGTTTTTGCAGTCTTCTTACAAATGCCTTCGTGCCACATCACTTTTCACTAGTGAATAATAAGAATCCTGCCAAAATTTCTCAGTCAACATTTCTTATTTAGCTGATTAGCTCCTTTTCATTTTCCCCATACAGACGGTCGCCTGTACACTGCTACTCCAGTTGATCCTGTCTTCATTCTGTTGCCAATTTTTGAGGAAGCACGGATGAAGGTCTGCAGTCACTGTTTAATGTTGGTTGCGGCTTTTGGATTTGAGATGCTTTTCCTTGACTGCTTTGCTCTTCTGGCATATGTTTCTAGTTAGACTTAACCTCACAAGCAGTAGAATATAACCATTTTGTTATGGACAATAATTTTTATATATCAAAATCGACACTATTTTTGCAATGGCCGTTCTTCTGAACTCTGAAAAATATGATTCATTCATGTTTTTTTGTTAAGTCAACTTGTGAAGTGCAAACATAAAGATGTGTGGTAGCCTAGTTTCTCCTTATCATCTTTAGTGATTCCTCACTGTAATTTGTGCAGAAAGGGGATGATCCGGGAAAGTTTAGGCAATTGGATGAGATAGTTTATATTGATGGCTATCCTGGATATCATTCTCTGTTGTCCATTGCGGAGAAATCTATGCAAATAGTCTGTGATCTCAAAGGTGATCTATTTGCTATACTTTTGGTACAAGCTGTACATATGGCAATGTTGCATTTAATGCTTTGTGTGTGTGGTTGGGGTGGGCGTTGGTTTGAATTTTTCCAATTAGTGGCTTGTAATTATGGATACATATATCAGCTGTTAGTGTTCTTTTCTGAGGCATATTTTCTGTACTTCTTCCTGTCTTACAGCATTTAAAGTTACATGATCTGGTCACCTATTTTAGAACATATGGAACTACTAAAATATTCAGTTCTGTCTTCAGTCTTCACTATCCTTAGATTTGTCGCAGCGGATCGACATTGTTTGTTGAAATCTTTGACAAGGTTGTCCACTAGGATCTTTCCACTTCGGACCAAGCTACCAAGGCTTGTCATAACTCTTGTTAAGCAAATTGCCAACTATGTCTAAATTTGTTTCACCAAATTTTTCTCTCCTCTCTTCTTTCTTACATGTTATATTTATCCTTATAAAAATCTCACACATTAATCCCTTGTTTGGTGGAGATTAGAATAAGATTTTTAGCAGATTTTGATAAAAGTGGATGGAATGTGTGGTTGAAAAGTTGCGAGTCTTATGAATTGTATGGTTAAAATTAATTATTGAATTTGACTCGAATTTTAATAAGATTTTTTAGTAATACCAAACAGGCTAAATGAAAGAATAATTCTTATGGGTTGGGCCACTTCCATGTCAAAGTTAATAGTTATATAATACAGTGCAGGCTATCTTCTCTTATATATCGTTCCAAAATCATAGGAGAGATTTCCAGAAATGAAATAGCTGAATTGTGAAGTATTGGAGTGGTATTACCATGGTTTATTTTGTTCTTTTCAAACATATAGCTGCCAAAGTAAATAGTTTCCTTCATTTTTATGTCATCTTTTTTTAAATTAACTAATGAAGGATTTTCTGTTGCCCTATCCATTTCTATTACAGAAATTGGGTCGACCAAGTTTTTTAGGCTCAATGATTTAAAGGTATTGAGGTGGTTGTGCTACAAGGTTAGTTTTGTTCTGTTTTGGCCTTCATGTGTAGGTGGCTATCAGAGTTAATGAGAACATGTTCTTCAGTTTGCAGGATGTAATTTTGTAGTTATTTTGCACAATCCCTTTTCCCCCATGCATTTATTTAATACCTCGACAAATTGTAGGTCCATCAACTGAAGAAGACTCTACCAACATTGGATAAGAACTATGCTGCTCGAGATGAGAAAGACACATGTATGTCTGTAGCATGTACAAAATTTTGTCACCTTTTCTCCTGCCATCTTTTAAATTTTAATTACTCCAAACCTCCTGACATTTGCATCAGGGATTTTGGATTAGATAGGCTATGAAGAGACACAACTCAAAGATTTTGAATATTACATTTAATCGCACATGCTAGAATCAATAAGGAGGCAAGTAAAATACGAAGACTGAAGAGCCATCTTGTAAATATTTTCAATAAGGAGTAAATTTAAAAAATGTTGGTCTCAAGGATCCTGTCAAGACTGATAGTTTTATTACTCCAAGACCAGCTAGTTGACATTAGCCTAAAGCATATCTTGTACCTTACAGGCAATATATTTTTCATTCATCTGTTTATTGTGGCCGTATTATAAGAAGAATTTTGATATTCCCAAGTGCCCTTGATGATACAAAATGCACTTTTCTTGGTATTTGATTCTTAGATCCTAGTTGCAACTTTGCAAGATTACTAATTAGGCATCGATAAACCAATAAGACACCTGATGTCCGTATCTGAAGGGTTAATTAGTTTCAAACTGTTGACACGAGGTGTCAGACTCACCATTTAGGTGTGTGTTAGAAACAATTTATCAAAGTAACTGTAAGATAGAACACAGTCACATGATATTAGAAAGATAGTCATTGATTTGTTCAATGTTAACATGTGTATGTGATTCTTATACCCGAAGCACTAAAGTTGGCTTGTGTATGAGTTATTACAGGATTGGGATATCTAATTTTTGTTTTAGTTTTTGAGATTTGTATAAGATGTCAAATTCGTATCATAACAACAAATGAGATTGTAATTCATTCACAAAATATTAGGGCATTGCTACCATGCATCATAGGTTTACCAAATTCCGCTTGCCATATGTCATCATCTTAGATTGCGGGGCAATATATCTTCGTAGTACAGGTGGCTTGTTGGTTCATTAACATTACTGTGTCTATATTCATGCCTTCAATCATTTTTGTGTGCTAAAATTTACTTCATTTGTGTGTCCAACATTATGCATTATGTGCCACTGTCTCATAAATATGAATGATCATGGGTTCATTGTTTTGCCTTGATATTATTACAAAGTATACAGGTGGTAGATCTTACTGTATCCTAAACCAAATGTAAATGATTTGAAACTGATTAGCATCTTTGGATGGTTACAGTATTTGATGCAGTGTCAATAGTGGGAGAGTACTTGAAGGAAGAGCCTTGGTTGAACCTCCTGTGCAGCAAATTCAAGTATTGCTTTTCACCAAGTAACAATTATCTGTTTTTCCCTTTATAGTCGTATCATCTCACGGTCTTTAAATAGCTAGGGTAGTTTGCCTAGCACCTATTTTGAACTGAATGGCTTTGAAATCGAAACAAAATACACTAGTGATTGGGTGTGATGACTAATATGTCTGGCGCAGTAGGTTAGGCATCCTAGTTAACTTAAATAGATTCACAATTAATAAAACATTTGAAAGGAGATTTTGCAGTAATCCAAATTGTGAAATATAAGTATTTTAATTTCCAAATATGGAGAAAATTTTGCTCTCATTTCATGCGAGTAAGATGTGGCCGACCATGACTTCGGTGACTTTTGCATGACAGCTAGAGTTTTGAAATATTGCAAAAAGAATGTATCTTTTTTACGTTGGATTGATATGTGATAAAAAAATAAGCATTTCCATAAGAGCAAGTTGATCAACATTTACTCTGAAGATTGATCACTTCTGCATTGATCGATCTCTGTCCCTCGCTAACTTTTATAGGACACCTTGACACATCTTGCATTGGGGTTGGAAAGAGATTAACTCTTCTGTGATTTGGATAAGGAGGGGCTATTGTCTGATATTATGTTTCTCCAGCTACTATTATGTGTTTACCAATCATTTTTTGGTGATTGCAACTGTAGATTAAACTTACAAGAGGCAGCGAACACACGAGACATTGAAGTAGTTTTACATTCCAGCGGAAGTGGTCCTGCATCATTTAATCCTGTTCAGGTATGTAAAACCAGAACAGTTTCTTAATAATTTGTTTTTCTTTCTCCTAGTATGTGATCAATTGCACATCTTTTGCAAACAATGAGTAGACCAAGATTGTCATCTCCTCCCATTTAGATTAAAGTTCGAGGTTTGTTACTTCCTTAATCCTGGTATTCTATGTGGGTTTTTATGATAAATTCATCCTCTTTCGTTTAACCAAATTCACTTTCTTCAATATTATTATGTACAATGCCTTTTAAACACGTTTAGTAATAAATTCAAGTATAAATAACAGCCTGGTTTGAAACACCAATGCCAAATCTGTTGGTAAGGTGGATTGCATAGAATGGACATAAACATGGGTTGAATGCGTTTTCTTGTTGAGTATACTAAGTTTGTTTTTTTTTCTCTCTCTCTCTCTCTCTCTCCCTCTCTCCCTCTCTCTCCATATGACAATTCATTTTTCCTTCAGGAGAGTAACAAGGTAGACAAGAAAACTGTGCGGACCACAAGGCAAACTAAGAAGGCCAAAGTAGAGGAGAATTCGAAAAATATCAAAGACATGTTCTCCAGGGCTGCAAGAAAGGGAAGATGATGTTATGTCCATAGATGTGGTGCTGTATTGGAGACTGAAGAGGTATCTTTGAAAGGATAAACTAGTCCTTTTACCCACCTAACTGAACATAATGGCCAAATGAATGAACTCGGTGACCACATCTTGAAAACCCTTTTAAACCGGCATTGAAGTTCATTGTTGTATCACTATTGTTTAAACTAAATTTTTGTGGATTTATGAGTAATGCCATTCTTGTGCCAATATTTTTCCCATAAATAGGGATGTAACGTGACAGCTTGTTTTTTCGTCCCATGGGGCTCTTGATCACTCAGTATTTTTCTCCCATCAGCCTGAATTAATCTACTAGACTTCATCAAGGTCATGGATCAGAAGGGTTTTTCTACCACCAATAAAAATTAGATCAAAACCAGCTCAACTTGGATTTATGGGTGGATTGAATGTTGCATGATAAAGCTTTGTTTATCAAAATAATTAACATGTAAATTCTAAAGTGATAACAATGAATTTTTAACTTACTAAACAAATGATGCATCTGCTCTATAAAATTTAAATTATTTTTACAAACATATCTAAGAAAATGAATTGTAACGATCGGCAATAACCCTCATAACCGTAGTGTGAGGTCTAATAATTTTTTGTATCTGCTGCCTCCACTTCTTAGTTCTTACTGAAACAAGTCGGTCAAATTCCAGAGCGCGCATAAATATCAAAACCAACGATTTTCTCTCTGCAACAATCCCTTTTCGAGATTTTAAATATCACAAAGAAAAACACAAATTCAAGCTAAATATATGGCGGCAGAAGAACCGCCCACGATCATATTATGGACCCAGAGTTCAAAGCACAGTTCTCAGCTCGTTACGCATGGCTTTTTTGAAGGTATGAGTTGGATTTCTTGATTATTACTTTCATCTTTGATCAATATGGGAGTTAACGGCCCGCAAGATAATGTCACGCCAATCTTGACTTTCAATTACTATTTGAACGTTAGACCGATGTAATTAGACATTTTGGAGAAAGGGAGTATTTGGAGCCCTTATTTGTTAATTTTCATTTTTCATCTTGAATTGACGTATAAGTATACCCTTAACATAGGGGTGGAGAATTTGGGCATGTTCTTTATTTTCAAGCTTTTCTATTTTCAATTTTTTAAATTCTCATTCTTATTTTCGAAAACGCGTTTTTGAAAATAAATTTAAAATTTACAAAGAAAACCTCAAGTGTTTTCAGTTTTCAACACCAACCACAGTCGCTACCACCACAAATTTTCAATTTTCAATCCTAAGTTCACCCATAAAATCAGTGAGATGTGGTTGAAATTAGATTTGACCTATGGTTGGGTTAGGTGCTCCAGAGGGAGAGGAAGGTAATCCATGTGATCCGCGACATCGGTTGAACGGACGTCGTCGTCGGAATCACAGATTTCTTCGAACTGCTCGAAACGTGAACACGAACCTCATTTCGAGTAATTGTTGTTTGGACTAAATTGAGGGCTGATTTTGATTCGTCTGGAGGTGGGCAGTCGATCGATGGTGGTCCGTGAAGACGATGGCTGGAGGATGGGGTTCCAGCAGGTTACAAAGAGGGGGGAAGAAAAGAGAGACAAGTGAGGAGAATTTGGGATTTTTATTTTTCAAAATAATTTTTAAAAATGACAAAAAGAACGCTTTCAATAATGACATTCAAAACACAAAACCAAATAATTCAAAACTAAAGGGGGTGTATTCAATTGAGACTTTTAAAGACTTTTTTAAGCGAGTGATTTTTATGGATTTTGTGGACTTTTAAGTGATTTCTATGGATTTCGTAAGAAGTAAGAAAAGTCTTCCATAAATTTCTGTAGACTTTCATTAGAG
>CAIGRF010028564.1:0-11692 GCA_903798235.1 Fraxinus ornus
ATGAATTTTTCCCTTTTAATATTCACCTTGAAGATAGATGAAAACAGTAGCAGCCAGCCATAGACATGGGCTTTCACTCTGACTCGCGAGGTTAATGTAGTCAAATTGAGAGTATGGATCAAATGGTTCAATAGACAATTATTTTGTTAGTCTATCTACTTCTATCGTAAGAAATGTAAATTATAAGTTTAAAGATTGAACACAATATTTCATTTGTTGATATAATAGAGCATGACAAATGTGGCTAAGAGCCAAACTACAAGAAACGACAATTGAAATTATATATTTCAGATAATAACATCAATATTGGCCCGAACTCAATAATGCAATATGAAGAATTCAATAAAGAAGAACATAAGAATTGATGTAATTCAATGCCATGGTGGCAAATCTAAGTTCACACTAGAAGAGAGATTGTATTATATTCACTTATATTTGGGGTTCAATAATGCAATATGAAGAATTCAATAAAGAAGAACATAAGAATTGATGTAATTCAATGCCATGGTGGCAAATCTAAGTTCACACTAGAAGAGAGATTGTATTATATTCACTTATATTTGGGGTTTACAATGACACTCGTATATAATCACATTACATCAAGGTTGTCAAGGATGAGACAATCAATGAAAGAAAAATAAATCATGAAAATATTTCAGTTGTGGTTAATCAAATTACCCACAATATATTCTCCAATATTACAAAAAATCCTCCAAATCACCCTATTATATATTCTTCAATATTATCAAATATCCTCACATATCTCTCTTCTTCAACACCCCCCTCAAGTTGATGTGAAAATACAGCTAGAGCTCAACTTGGACAATACTTATGAAATTTGATAGCAGATAAGTCTTTCATGAAAATCTCAGCTAACTGTTGACTATTATGAATGAAATAGTGTAAATAACATTGGCTTGTACTTGTTCCGGTACAAAATGACAATTAACTTTAATGTCTTTTTTCCTCTCATGAAAAAAATGGATTCGAAGTAGTAGAGATAGCAAATTGATTATTGCAAAATATCTATGTGGGTTGTGACAAGCCAAATCTCAAATCTTTCAGCAAAGAGCGAAGCCAAATAATTTCACTTGTAATGGAAGTCATTGCCCCGATATTTAGCTTCAAAACTAAAGCACACAACTACATTATGCTTTTTAGTCCTCCATTAGAAGTGCAAAACCATGTAGTATATCGTCTATCAACAATGTATCAAACCCAATCTACATCTCTATATGCAATAATAAATGAATGACCATTCTTACACATCAATATACCTTTTCATAAAATAGCTGACTAGACCGATAACATATGATATATCAAGTTGAGTAATTGAGAGGTAAATTAATCGGTTCACCAATCTTTGAAATTCACCCACATTAGATATTGGATCGCCATCAAGTGGCAGTTTTAAATAGTCTTTATACGCGTTTGAGCTAGCTTGGAACCTAATTCGTCAATGTATAATATACTTTAGTTGATTGAGAAATATGCTCTTCTTTGAATATGTAATCTCTAGTTCGGAGAAAAACTTAAAAACTCTCAAATTCTTAATAGAAAATTGAGTATGAATAATATGTTTGAGCCTAGATATTTCAACGAGATCATCACCAGTAATTACTATGTCATTCATAGAGATCAAAATAATAACAGTATCAATCATACATTTTTTTTCATGAAAAAGGAAGATTCAGCATTACTCATCATTAAACCATTCTTGATAAAAACATAGCTGAGTTTGACATACCATCCACGAGGTGATTGTTGAAGCCTATATATGGTTTTACTTAATCTGCACGTGAGATCACTATGACCGTACAACAGATGACTTGGAGATAGACTCATGTAAACTTCTTTTTCAAGATCTCCATGTAAAAATGCATTATTCACATCTACTTGAAACATTTTTCAATCTTAATGTATAGTTAGCATTAAAAGAACACAAAACGTGTTCCTTTTGGCTACGGAAGCAAATGTCTCATTGCAATCAACTCCATAAGTTTGGGTGAAACTTCTTGCAACTTTATGTCGTTCAACACATCCATCACTTCGAAACTAAGTTTTATAAACCTAGCGACACCCAACTACCTTCTTTCCAAGAGGAAGTTTTACAATGGATCATGTTTTGTTTTCATTAAAGGCTTGTAAATCTTCATGCATTACCTATTTCCAAAAAGGATTGGAATGTGCTTCCCTAAATTCTTTGGCTCTTGAGTTGAAGACAATGGAGTTAAAATTGTTGAATAGATGAAGATACATTGGAGTATGATAAATAAGCACGTAAATGGTGACTCACGGATTCATATGTAATAAAGTCATTTAATTTTTCGAGATCCTTGTACATTCTATTTGACCTACCGAATTCTATTTGCTAGATACGTCTGATATGAATCCAACGGCACTAGCTTTGCGCAATTCCAAGTTACGGCTTAATAGATACAACCATTTTCATGGGACTCACTCAAAGCTTAAAAAAACCTAACTTTGCACTTTAAATTGAACAACCGTTTCTCTTGCTTTCATTTTTGAACAACCCACCAAGATCTAAACATCTTCTCTGATATCACGAAGAATTCAATAATGAACAATAATTAATAAACAAGAACACAAGAATTTACATGGTTCGACGCCATTATGGAAAACCTACGTCCATGGGAGAAGAGAGATTGTATTATATTCACTTATGTTTGGAGTTTACAATGACAAATACATATAATTATATAGTCATATTAATCAATGTTTCATTATTAAGGATGACGGATTCAAGGAAAAAAGACAAACAAATCATGAAAATATTCCGATTGTAGTCAACCAAATCACACACAATATATTTTTAATATTATCAAATATCCTTCAAATCACGCCATAATATATTCTTCGATATTACCAAATAATTTAAAATATCCTCAAATATCTCTCTTCTCCAACAAAATAAAATTTTAACTTCATTATTTTTTCTTAAACACAAACATAAGTTGACTATATCATTCATCAAAGAAGATCCAACAACGAAGGGTTCCTACTCAATTAACTTTAAGTTCCATACGAGGAATCGAGAAATGTTACATCATTGCTATTTGTGCTTGTAAAACTAATAAAATGTCACATTTTTCCTCCTCTATTTTTCGTTTTCCTTCCATCTATATATATATAAAGTTTAATTTGACCTCCAATTAAAATTTTTGATGCAAGTCTATTTAACTTGAACCCATTTAATGTAATATTTCTATCCAAGGTTTCATCTTTGGATTTTGCCATGTTTTCCCACTTTTGCATTTTTTCTCCAATTCTTCATTAAATATAAAGTTTTACCTACAAAATACAATATAACATAAATTAGGTAGAGTTTTATCAAAAAGACAATAAAATATCATTATTTAGGACATCGAATAAGTGTAGAAACTACACTTATCATCCAACATGATGATGCTAATAATGACTATGTGTTCTTATTGCTATATGTGGATGGTATGCTCTTAGTTCATCACCTAAGTGGATAAGTAATATAACAACAAATTTATATGGTGAATTTGACATAAAAGATATAGGAAATGTTAAGAATCCTAAGTATGAAAATTGAAAGAGATTGGTAAAATTCTAATTTGTTTTCGCATCAGTCGTCTTATGTTTCAAAGGTGCTGAAAAAATTTGGTATTCATGATTGCAAACATGTTACATTACCTTTAGCTAATCCCTTTGCATTATCTTTAGATCAGGTTCCCTGTAATTAAAAAGAAATAGAATACATGAGTAGGATTCCATACTCTAATGTAATTGGATCCGTTATCTATATGATGGTCTACACTATACTAGATTTAACTTTTGTTGTTAGTACTCTTAGTAGATATATGTCTAGTCATGGTCTTGAGCATTGTGAAGTCTTAAAATGAATGTTAAGGTACTTAAAGTGGACTAGTGATGTAGGTCTACAATTTGGTGTTAATAAAGAAAACATGAAATATAAGGGTTTTGTATATGCAGACTATGCTGGGATAGAAATAATAGTAAATCTACATCCTCTTATGTTTTTACTTTGTCTAACACTTGTGTTAGTCGGAAATTACAGTTACAACACATAGTTGCATTATCCACGACAGAATCTGAATCCATTGCTACCACTGAAGCTATTAAAGAAGCTTTATGGCTTAGAGGCATACGTCATGAACTTTGTGTTTTAAATGATTATGTGGTAGTATATTCTGATAGTTAATCTTCTATACATTTATGCAAAAATCCCATTTTTCACGAACGTACCAAATATATTGATGTTAGACTACATTTCATTAGAGAAATTGTGTCACAAGAAGTTGTAAGACTTGAAAAAACACATACACAGTATAATCCCTCAGAAATGGGAACTAAGGTACTACCAGTGGTGAAGTTTAGAAGTTGTAAAGATCTTCTAAACATCGGTGGAGGTAAATAATTTTCAATTTTATCGGTCCTCCTCGTTTGAATTATTACTAAGTGGTAATAATTCTCTTTGCAGATCCTTTGACACCAAGATGAAGGTTTGTTAGGCAAATTGTTCTCAAACGACTTCTCAAGCTATGATGTTAAATCATTGTTTATTTAATCGACATCAACCAAGGACAGAGTGAAATATCGATACTCCAAATGTAACGACATAAACCTACAACCTATTTTGGCCATTTGAAGTAGACTAATTTTAATTAGAGCTACTCGTGGCCCGACCCGTTATTTCTTGGACGGTTTTTGGTATTTGGCCCACTTATTGGTTACCTATAATGTTTTTGGGCCTAATCACTATTTGCCCTAAAAGCCTACCTATGAATATATAATGGTTTGTCATGTTGCTTTGTGTTTTAAACGTTATTGCAGAGCCCCTTTCTTGAGAGATACCAACTGCATCTTTTGCTTCGTGCTCTCTTTTGCAGTGTGTTTTCGTCTGTCTTTTTCTTAGCCTTTGTAGTTGTTGTATGGCTGCAATAACTCCTTACTTGTGTCCTTAGTGGGCAAGCCAAATAGCAACCGAATTGGGTGTGGGTTGTCGATCTCGGTGTATATAATATACTAAGCCCGGAAAGTCTCGATGGTCAATCTTCCGCTCAACACTAGAAAAATATAATTATTTGCAAGCTCTCCACTCACTCAATTACATACTCATATATTTTGTCACACTTTTTCTTAGTAGTTGAGTTGAGTAACTTTGGAGCTTATTAAATTTTCGAGTTTAGCCACATGACATAATCATATTGTCTGAATTGGTTGTTTGATCATGACATCATGTTGTCATCAAGTAATCACGTTGATTAAAACTTGGGAAAACCCCAAGGCCTCGAGCAAACGCCATTCACAAACTTAAATAAACATGAGGCTAAGAAGGAATTGACAATATTGAAGAAGAAAAAAGAAGTTAAAAATCTTGTTTATTAAGTGTCCACTTCTACTGAGTAATGAACTTATTGCAATATTTTTCCATCCTTGAAGATCCCACCAATGCACCTTCTACTTCTCATAGGCCATGACATTAGATATAACAATGACATATTCAAATTTTAGAAAATAAAAAAATGCTGTTTTGGGGGTAAATGAATTATAATTGAGAAAGAAAAATAGGATTTAGGGATAAGAAATAATCTATACCAAAAAACCATGGAAACCTTTCACAGTTCACATTTCTCTCTTGAGCCATCAGTTCTGCAATTGACTCTCACTAAATGTGAGGTTCTTGAATATATTATGCTATTTTACATGCCCCACTTGCACCCCTCATAAAATAACACTTGGCATGAATTCAAGATACTAGACTTTTTTCTCATCCTAATATGAACTCGTTTTCTTGTTCTCTCTCTATTCCAGCTTTTTCTGCAGATTAATTGTCTGAATAATGTAATTATCTATACACAAAAAGAGGAGAAAAAACCACAAAACCTCAATAATTTTACCAAAATCAACCCATATATGATGCACTTCAAGATTCCCATGTTAAACAAATTATAAAATCAATCATAGCTAAGTATTAGATTAATGGCAGAGAGAGTAAATGTAGATCGTGTGAAAAGGTATTCTGATGCCAATCTATTGATCTGCTCCTCGTTACAGCAGCAATTTTTGGTTGTAGCTGCGAGTGCAACTAACAACCAAATTAATATGGGTATGGCCGGAAGGAAGCAATTGAAGAATCACCTTTCAAGTGTATCCTGCAAAAGACACAGAAGAAAAGGAGTACCTATCTTGAAACAATTGTATGCTCAATAGTATTTTTTGCAGAATTACGTTTAAATAGAATACGGGGGGAATTTCCCCTGTTGGATCCACATTCTTCCCAAAATGAATTCTTTCAATACTCATTTTCAACTACACTTTCTTCAATAAAATAATATTACACGCAAATCCAAAATTTTTCCTTATTTTTTAACCACATATTTTCCATTACATCACATTATAAAATATATTTTCTTCTCAATAATGTGCATCAAACACCAGTGTAATCTGACAGAACTAACAATATTTATGAAGTCTGATGGCGAAAAGAATTTTTTCCACCAGACTTCCTCCATGACATACTCTTTGATAGACTTCCAATAGCATTACTCAAAACTTCAAAATGTAACTCTAGCCCTCCCAAAGTTAAAATAAACACATTCTGATACTTAGTTTTCAGAGAGGCCATCCAGACTAAGACCTGATCTTAGTGTATAGGCAATCCTACAAGCTAACAAACAGAATACAAGTCGAAAAGAAAATAAGAGGATATCATCCTGGAAGAAATTGTACTTGAGCAGCTCAACAAGATGTAGTACTTGATTAACAGCAACCAAGTAGATACACTGGAAAAAAATAAGATTTATTAACAAATAAAAGGTCATTAAGATAACAAGATATTATATTATCGGAAGAAAGCTAGTGAACTATGTCATCGCTACAATCTTACTAGTATCCATGTCCATTTACTTCATGAGGTAAGACGTCCCACTCTAGAAATAATCAGCTTTGTGACGTATATACAACCTAATCAACTTTCTCCAAAAATTTTCGTAGCTTTAAACCACTTAGTGATCGTTTAAATTCTGTCAACAGCAACAAGAAGTATCACAGACTATTCTGCCATGTGATATTCTGATGCACACAAGGAAACCTTCTCAAGCCATACTGGCCAATCTTCTCCAAGTATCCTGGGATTCGACTCCATGGCAACTTGAAAATCCAGCATTGACACAGAAAATGATCTATTTGGTTTCTTTACATATGTGGAACCCATCTTATTTATAACAGATATGTCCTGATGGTTAACTTTATTTGGCAGGTGGTGTTCAGACCTCGAAGCAGATAAATCCAGACAGGGTTTTATTAATCTCTTCAAATACACATCAACTCCATTGTTTAACAAACCTGCACAATCCTTCGAAACAGTCAAACCCTCAGTCTTCAACTTCTGTTCCAACCTCTTCCTCAAAGAACTGGTATGCGGCAACTCCCCTGTTATAAAGCAGGTCTCAGAAGGTGGTGATTCATTGAGCAATACCTTTCTTGTACCTCCTGCATTAAGAGAGATGCCGAGAGGAGCTCTAAGAGGGCTTTTACTGTGAGTTCCAGGGCTTCCTGCAGATTGTTCCACCTCTTCACCATCTTCCACAGACGTAACCTCAACCGGAGGACGGCTACCCAAAGATAGCAACTCAGTAGCACTCTGCTGCTCTTGAACCTTAGGCATTGTATCTTCACAAACCACATTGTGGGTCTTCCCGTGTGGCCCGAGAGGGCTTGGTCTGTCCTTGAACTTGCGATCTCGAGGGGTCGGAGTTCTACCCTTCCTAGGAGATTGAGGAAATGTGTCTCTACAGATCGATTGAAGACTACTTCTTTGATACCCGTTCAGCACTTTGACACTCAGTGGAGCTTGGGCCTTGCTGCTTTTAGGTGGAGGTGTCTTGGCAACACTTGCATTCTTGATAATTGCTCGAATAAGCCCATTATGAAGAGAGATGTTTTCTCTCCCCAGCAACCCAATACAGAGCTCATCAAACTCTCTTTTGCTAAGCCTGAGACTTAGAAACATATTCAATAGATTAAAATATTTCTCCGCCTTCTGCCGGTCAAGTCTCCTCTCAATCTGAAGTCTCAACTTTGAAGTATCTACTCGGAGACAATGCCGATCTACAGGCATTTCCGGTGCCGAATTCATTGATACCATCAAATTCAAAGTAATTAGGGAAAACAAGAAAAACCACAAACTCGATTTTTGTTAGCTCGATCCAAAACCCTAATTCTTGTCCATTTCCAACAAAAAGTCAACTCGATGAGCAAAGTCAATAATGCCAGCTGATACACAATGGATAACAAATTCTGCGAAAAATAGCAACCCATGTACAAATCAAGCTCAGAAACAATTTAAATTAATTAATTTACAGAAAAGATTCCAAATTCTATACATCAGAGACAAGAATTAAGCACACTGTCAGCTTAAATTAGCGAAATTCCAATAAAAATTGCCCAAGAAACCTTCAAGAACTATAAAAGAAATGCCCAGAAAATAAATATATTGAATTTCAAGTGAAAATTTCAGCTTATCATCAAACTTTTTTGTAAAATCTCAATCACGAAACAAGAAACCCATTAAAACAAATCAAATAAAACAGTAACAAATAAAATAAAAACACCGACCTCATTCAATTAAGCAAACCCTGTTTGAATATTGAAGGAATTGAATTAACTTTTGCAAATCGTTAACCTTTGTAGAGCACAAGCGATCGAAGTTCGGGATTGTTAGAGAGAGAAAGTAGGAGTGAGAAAGTGCTTAGGGCATGTTTGGAAGGTTCTTCTCAAGTCATAGATGAGTCAAAAGGCACGTGCGTAAATTTACAACTTACTAAATGGCAAATTTTTGTGACGCTCAACTTATGTTTTTGTGTACGAGGGGAAAGGCTTTGTTTGGCTTTCTAGTCATTATGACTTGTACTGAGTCACAATATGCACCACCATTTTAAATATAGACTCGACTGGTCGATTCAACGGAGAAACATAGAAAGGGTTATTCTACTTGTACCGAGAATATCTTTATTTCTTTTCTTTGATTGAAATACGAGATAAAGAAGATGATTATTGTGAACAAGTCAATTGCCTCGGTTAGATATCTTAAAACTTGTTTCTAGAAATTGACCCAAATTCCCTTTCACGTTGTTTAAAGAAAAATGATTTTTTTTTTTAAAGGAATAATTCAGCTTTGAAATGTCTATAGATATCATTGACATCATAAAGATTTAATATTTTTACATTGTGTCACTAATTATTTTGTAGGCCAATTGGCCAAATTTGTCCCTTGGTGTCTTAAGTCCCTGTTTGACCCACATTACTTTTCTCATTCTGCTACTCATTTTCAACCACATATTTTTCAATAAAATAATATTTTTCATCACATCAATAACTTTTCCTTATTTTTCAAGCACATATTTCTCATCACATCACTTCAAAAAAAATGCATTCTCTCATTTTAATATGCACCAAACACACTCTAAAAAACTAGACCATTTTTAGAATTTCTCCGGGTAATTAGTAATTACTTGCAAGAAGAACACGTGAGTTTATATCTTCTTCATATATTACTTTATTACATACAATTCAAGAAGTCATAAGAATTATTTTCGAAATAAGCAAATTATTTTTTAATATAAATTGACTTTTTAATTTTAAAATTTGCTTATCTATTTATACTTTGTTCATAAAGTAGTTAGGAACTCGACTTCAAACATATTTCCATTGGGACGTAGCACGTGACCTTTCATTTAATTGAAGTTACTCGCGCCTCTAAAATAATTTTACGTGCATTGTACATGAATTTGTAATATTGTTGTTTTTTTGTGTTCTGTTAAATTTTAAGAGTAGATTTCACTCTCAATTCTCAACCTTTTTTATTCATGAAAATTTCATCGGCATTCAATTTTTATCATCTCTCTCGTCTCCTACCTTTTATTTATTTTCACATATCATCCTGATGGATGAATTCCATCAAATTCTGTCGTTAATCGAGGTTCCTTTTGTATGCGAACTTTTTTGCCAAAGGGCAATTTCGTTAAGCCGCTTAAGTCACCAAACTCCTTCCTTACAATTTTCCTCTCTTCTATATTTAATCAAAGGTGTGCTACCATGTCCTTATGACGCATGGCCTATCTTATGATATAGAAAGCCAAAACACGTACCTGACACTTTCACCCAATTCATATTATTTCTTTCTTCTTTATGTACTAATTCTCCTTCCTCTCAAATTCCCCTCTTTTGTTTTGTTTTGTTTTGTTTTGTGTGATGTTAACGGAATTCAGGACCTGCAAATGTGGGAGTCGAATGAATCTAAAAACTTCTTGGATTAATGCCAACCCAACAAGAAGATTCCTTGAGCCCGTTTGGTTTGGATTAAAATCGGATTAAAATTGAAAAATTAACCGTTATTGTTGACTTTTATTAAACGAATGAGACTCAATAACGGCCATATTTTCAATTTTAATTGAATTGTAATCGGTACCAAATAGGCTCCTTGTCTATGAACAACAGATACATCCTTGTGTGTGACCATCCAAAGGAGGTACTTCCTAGGTTGTTGAGGTCAATGCATGATTTAGAAGCAAAGAAATTTACATTACAAAATGAGAATAGAAGATTAGAAGCTGAGAAAAAGAAGATTACAAGATGAGGCTAGTACAATTGAATATGCGATTAGAAGATTTGAAGTTGATAAAAGAACATTACAAGGTTCGAATAGAAGGTTAGAAGCAGGAAACAAAAGATTACATGCTCAGGAGAGCTGTGTGGAAATGCCAGAGCCGGTGGACATCCATGCTTTAATTTTGTGTATATTATGATTGTTTGTAGTTCGGAAACTATTTTTAGGCACAAGGTTAATTGGATATGGTGAAATGATCCTAATTGTAAGCTTGACGCTATAATTTTAAAATTCGAAATGAAGTCTGTGCTCTTGTTTTGGATTACATCAGCGTTTAAGGTTGGAGATTTGTGCTGTAAATGTGTGTAAAGGTTAAGGACCTATGATGCCAGTCTATGTAAAAGTTGGTACCATTACTATGACTTAGGACTTGTTTGATCCCCATTATTTTTAAAATGAATTGTTCTATTTCTTTTTTTTAATCACACGTTTTTCAATAAAATAATATTATACGCAAACTCAAGATCCCCCTTTTTTTTTTATTCAAAAATGCAGTCTTTGCCAAATAATGAGCTTAAACAAGGCCTTAGTATAAACATTATGGGACCTATCGTGTTACATTAGTGAAAGGTTGGGGACCTAGATGACACTAATTTTAAGTGCAAATTTGGACATGTCGAAGATATTTCCAAAAGATTTTCTATTATATATTTATATAGGTAAACAAACGACCAAAATCTTAACATCACGACACATTAGAATTCCCAACAACAGTAAAATATACATAATTAAGACAACCAACGGAAACAGGATAAACCATAAGAAAATAACCAAACACCTTTCCGATCAAACAAAAGGAATATTCAGCAGCAGTTTTACACACCAGTAAAAAAAAAGGACAAATTACAATACAAAAAAGGATCAAATGTAGTTCCAGTTGTTGTAAAATAACGAGATCATTATTGATGATTATTTAGTATTATCATGATATATGAATAAGTTTTATTTAGTTCAGATAGTGTATTTCATTCCAACTGTAATTCTCCTTTTAGACCCTATAAATATAGGGTTTTG